>JBANCV010000321.1:0-46813 GCA_037040105.1 Amiota albilabris
AAATGTTGCGTTATATCCATAATAGAAAATTACTTATTTTTTATTTGAAATATTTACGAGTATAATTTTTTGTTATTGTTTTTCTTTTTTTCGTTCTAACTAAAGCTCATCATCAAATTCTTGATATTTTCGAATGATTTTTTGTTAGTTTTTTAATAAGTATATTTTCAATCTTATAATTTTGTGGCGCTTTTTACTCTATTTTGTACGTTTTTCTTAAAAAATGTTTTTGGATTTTTTGTTTATATAACTTTTTAATCATTATTTATGAATTTAATTATTTTATTTAAATTGGAATTCTCTTGATATACTAAAACTATCGACACTCACAAGTTCACCTAGTTGCTGCAATGAAAATGTAATAATTTTTTAACTCTTTCAAGAATATGTTTTTTTTTGTCAATTTAAATCATTTAAAATCTATAAACAAACAGTATAAGAACTGTGGAGTTAAAATCTATATGATCTAATGACGCATTCGTTTTTCTTGTTAAAGTGTGGTAGGTCAGAGATCCGTTTCGGATTATAGCATGGAACATTCACCCACTTAATGCTTGCTTGATGTTTGCTTGTCTTGTAAGCGTCTATGAATATCAACAACTGCTAAGGACACAGCACTGTCATCTCGTTAGTTATAAAACCAGAATTACCAGGCACCCAGATTAGAGTAGTTGAGTTAATGCCAAGCTTGGCTAAGAGCCGCCATCATGCTACCATCATCCCAGCCTGGCTATCACCATAAATCTATATGCCTCTTGGAGCGTTTGAATAAATATATATTTTGAAGATTTTAAGGCACTCTCCCGACCTAGCTCTATAGTTTCCTCCTGAAATTCCTGGATTTAGGAATCATTTAAAATGTATAAAAAATATAAAAACGGTTTTCGTTGCAATCTATTTCATCAAAAATCAAATCGTATATTGTAATCGCCAATATTATTGTATAATAGGGTATATTTGAGAGAGTAAAGCAGTGGAAAAATTCTTTCCAAATCTATTTCGCATAAATATGATGCAGCAACTGATATGCACATGAATAGTTTCGTATGAGACATACGATGATTTCGTCCTCAAGGAAAAGAACACTGATTACATACGATAAAATTAATGCTTTATTTTCTCCGTAATTACAAATTTGCAACAAAAAGTCAACAATAATAATTGATAAATCAAATTTTTCTCCTTAATAGTGATTTTGTCCTTATTTACAAAAGCTTTTGCTATCTTAGAATTTTAAATACATTATTAATTGACCATTATGATTTTATTTGAAGTGATTAATTTTTCCAATAATTGAGGAACTGCAAAGTACCCTTTTTGTTAGGAGTTAAACTTCAAAGTATTTTTTTTTTTTTTTTTTTTTTGTATCAACAAATTGATAATAACAAAAAAACAGAACTGAATTGAAAAAAATAAACAACCTTTTCATGTTAAAATAATGAAAAAGTCATAATGCGCATCTAAGCTAGGAAAAGGTCATAAATATGAACTTTAAACTTTTATATACAAAATAAAACAGTGAGAAAACTGTTCCTAAAATAAAATTATTTAAAACAAAATATAAAAAGCAAATGAGGAAGATGGGAGTAGCAGTGCGAGTAGGAGTAGAAAACTCTTCCAGAGACCCAAACATCAAAGTAAAATTTAATTAAAAAAAAAAAAGTGATAAGTTTTCAAGTAGCCCCTGAGAAAACAAGGAGTTTAACTTGTAAGCACCTTTTCCTTACCGAAATGAAAGGAAAAAAGAAAACGAAAAGAAAATTTTATACCTAAAATTTACTACATAAATATATGTAGAAATTAATCATCTTGCGTTGTTGACCGAGCAAAGCAAAGAACGAAGAATGAAAGGGATGAAAGTTGGTTCAGGATAGTTAAGGAAAACAATAATTTCGGTTCCACAAATGTTTACATACCTTTCACAATATCTTAACTAAGTAAATGAAACACTATCTGCATTAAAAAATTATACAATAATTTTTCAAAGAATCTACTTGAAATATTGATCCGATTATTCCAATTTCGGATTATATTGTAAAAAGACTAATGGAATTTTATATCTTTCTGAAAGGTTTCATTTGTCTTTCATGCAAAATGCAAATGTTTTTCGTACAAAAACTATATCTCGTAAGTGTCTCAAATATTACTTTGATAGGTAAAATAAATTTATTTTAAACACTCATATATTTAAAGAAATGAATATAAAATTCAAAACAACTCAGAACATGCATACATATGTCATTTCCAGCTCATAAGTACATATGTATAACATAGCAGAGAAGTGCAGTGAAAATGTATTTAATTCATGAGTGTTGCCAACACACTGGCATGAATCAAAAAAAATGATCATTGCATTTCTCTGTACCATATTGGAAGTTTAGTTAGAGACTCTTGGCAACTGTTGTGTGAATTATTGTTCTCCTCTTCTTTATGTCTCTGCTAAAAAGTTCTACGTACATATTACGAATATCATGTTGAAGGGATAATATCTAATTAGAATAGTGTGAAGGGTATACAAAAGTTTCAAATGGTTTTGCAGAGAGATAAAGATAGGTAAGACGAGGAAGACGCATCGTTTTTTTGTTCTTATTTTTGTTATTTATATTGTTATTTTTGTTGCCCGTTCGCATGTAAGAAAAGACAAAATACCAACAAAGAAAGGCATAGAAATAAAACAAACAAAAAAAAAAAAAATTTAAGAAAAATTACTCATACGTAAATAATTTAATTTCATTAGATGAAAACACACAGAGGACGATGACGACGATGTTGATAATAATGATGATAAAGAATGAGCACTACTTCTTGTGTCTTGGTCCTACTTAGGTTTTACTACTTAGCTACTTTAACTTTGCTTTTGCTTTCACTTTCAAGTGTTGCCACCGACACACTTAAGAAATTAATTAAAATTAACAAAGAAAAAAAAGGTCACTCGATCTCAGACAAACAGACATAAGCATGCATAAGTATCCTATCCTCATAAATACTCGCTCAGCGAGCGATTCTTATACATAGACTGATAGAAGTGAGGATAGAGATAATTGATTGAGATTATAGTAATAGCTTTGATATTCATGGAATTGATAATTGAAAGATAAATAACTTTGACTTACCAGCCTCCTTGACGTGTCAATGTAAAACCAAAGCGTGAGTCCCGATCCACTGAAACTCGTATACCAACAATGCCTAGACCCTGGGGTGTGATGACTTGGCCACGCATTACCGAAACACGACTGTTGTAGCACCGCAACGATGAGAAGATATTTGTGTTTTGTTCATGGTTTTTTTTTTTTTTTTTTTTTTTTTTTTTTTTAATTAGGAAGGAGAAAGGGAAGTAAAAAAAATCACTTGTTAGTAAAATTTTCTTGGAAATTTTGAAGCTCGTTTGTTTTCTTGTGATTTTTTTTAATTTCTGATTGTTGTGTTTTGTTGGTTTTGCTTCTTTGTAATAAAAATAATATTTCAAATATAAGAAAATAATACATGTATATGTTCTATAATATAGTAAATAGATAATAAATATGGTATGTATATAAGTAAGAAGAATAATAAAATTTGCGAGAGTTTTGAATAAAACTTATGTTGAATGTTTAATGCAAGAATTGTGAACTAGAAACAAATTTCGTATATAATTTGCTAATCAATATAAAATTTGATGAAAAGTGTAAGTAAGTGAAACAGTTTGTAAAAACATTACTAATAGTTGCATAGGCAGGACTGCTGAAAATAAAAACCAATGCCAGAAATTTCAAGTCGATATCAATCTGTTAAAAACACATACAATTTTCAACAGATCATTATTTTCATCATTTTGTTTGGATTTTTTTTTTTTTTTTTTTTTGTGTTTTTTTTTCCAGCAGTCGAGCTTTTTTCTTCTTCTTTTATTGAATATTTTTCTATATGAAATGGTGGGGGTCGGTGGATAGTGGGTGGTTGACTGTGTGTGTGTGTGTGTGTGTGTGTGCGAGTGTGTGTGTTTTTATGATTGGAAAATATATATGTATAAAGAGAACTAAGAGCTTAATTTAAAAAAAAAAAAAAAAAAAAAAAAGAAATAAATAAAAACATAATACAAAATATACGCATTTTAACCAAAGGATATATTATTATGGTTCCGGGTTTTCTTTTTTTTTTTTTTATATTCATTTTATATTTAAATAGAAATTTAAAGAATTTTCTAAGAATTTCAATCATATTATATTTTGTTGAATTATTTATTTTTAATTTTCTTTTATAAAATATTGAATAAAAATTTATATCAGATGACATTTTTATTTTCTTTACTAAGAAATTTTTTTTATTATTCTATATACAAAATTTATAATTTTTGTGATATAAGATAATATGTTACTATACTACAATATAAAAAATGTAGCATGATAAATGTTTCCATTAAAGAAGTAGTGTTGGAGGAAAAAGGAAAAAAAAAAAAAAAATTCCAAATTATATCAAATATAATCTTGAAACTGTTAAAAAGAGTTTTGAAATTTTGAAATATTCACAAAACTCTATCTGATCAGAAATTAATTAATTAAAGAGAGAAGATCATCTTTGTTTGTCCAATATTATTGTTCCAATATGTGAGATTAAATAGATAGAAGAATTTCTATGCATAATTTTTATCAAAAAAAAAAAATTTCATGTTTTATATCAAATTTCTCAATTTCATTTGATTATCATAATCTGATATAGTATGTTTCTTTTCCCTTTTATTATAATGATTCCAGATCAATAAATCAATGGATAATGGGATATCAACTGAAGTTGGATGGAAATAATATCATCATCAGCATATAAGTATTTCTCCTCATCAATTAAACATGCATAATTTGAATAATTAAATAAATACACATAATTCTAAATTAATTGCTATATGTATATGTAAGTATTGTATATAAAAACACTACATGAATATGATGGAGGAGTTAATAATTTAACAAATACTTAATCAAATAATGCAATTTGATCAATTTTATAGAGAATATAAAACACATGAAAATATTTATACATAGAAATTAATTATGAAATGATTGATTAAAAAAGTAAGAAAATTATATTATTAATATGTATACACGTATACACGTATACATATGTATTTATATATGTGATATTTTTCAAAGGTATAATTTATCCTTATGTAATATACAATGTATCATAATTTGATTTGATTGCATATTAAAAGTTTTACGTTTGAATAAATGGGATTTTAAAATATCTTACTAGTAATTATAAAATAAATTCATCTTCATGAGAGAAGATGATCGATCCAAATTGATACAGAATTTGGGTAAAAAAATGCATGTTTACTAATCTGATGTATTTAGGAAATATACATGTGACTTAAATAAAACAGTAATATCGAAAGTCAAATTAGAAAACAGTATCTAGATTAAGATATAAGAAAGAATTCATTCAAATTATATAATGATTCAGTGAAAGATTTTAGAGGATCTATGAATAGAGTTAGAATGGTCGAAATTGTAAATATGATCGGGTAAGAAATGTGTACAGATATCTCTATATGCAATAATAGATAAGGAAATGAGAATATAATAGCCACTGTTTCTGTTTGTATTATGCAATCTGCAAATCTGATATCATTTAAAATCAATTTCTTTAATATTTATTACAATTGACATAACTTATATAAGTATGTATGTAACATATATTACTCATAAGTCAATAATAGGATTTTGCTATATTTTATTAAACAGTACTACCAGTTTTGAACAGAACATCAAGTGCCTCTCACTCCAAAACATTCTTGAATGTTGGGGGTACAATAGAAAGTAATAAAGTAAGGAACAAAAGAAATAATAGAAGAATAGAAAACCTTGTGCTCGATATTAAATTATTGTACACTTACTACGCACGGAAGGACACAACAATTTTAGTTGCGAAAAAATCCAGAGTACCAAGAAATATTGAATTGAAAATACATAAAATTCGATTTTTTTTCTTTCTTTTATCATTTTTTGCTTGCTTTCCAATAAGAATGCAATAGTAGCGGACAAAAGAGTTGAATGGAAAAAAGAAAAACTGAAAACTGAAAACTGAAAGGAAACGAATCGAAACTCTTTTGCCATTGAGAAGCAATCACAATGAACCAATATTCTGTTTCAAGTTTGCCAATTTAGCATGATGGCAAATACGAAAATATGCTTCATATTTCCTTCAATAAATGATGAAAATGACGAGGGAGTAGGAAAAGACAAGTGACAACAGTAAGAATGACAATAGCAATAGCAAGGGTAAGAGTAAGACTAAGACTAAGACTAAGACTAAGACTAAGACTAAGATTAAGAGTAAGAGTAAGAGTAAGAGCAGGAGCAGAAGTAGAAGTAGAAGTGGGGATAGGAGCATGAGTTAAGTTCTATGTATGATGATGGACATTCAGAACTTGGAAGTAAAAATAACAATAGCAAAATGATTGCAGTAAGAGACTTCTTTAAGTAAAGTGTAATGAAAAGAAAGTAGAACGACCGAATAAGTGAAGACAATAAGGGACAAAAATTCTTGTACGCAAAGGAAACGAACTACAATGCAAAGAGAGAAGTAATATAAGAATGAAATATAACAGGTGACTCTGCGCAACTGAATTTACAATCATAAAAGTGATAAGGAATGAAGAGAACAAAAGAAAATGGAGCTCAATTGTTTGCACTAATTATTGCACTGCAACAAATGGCATTAACAATGATGATGATAATGATGTTGATAGTAATGATGATTATCATGACGTTGAAAGACAAATATGGTACTATATGGAATGGTCTAAGATGATGACGATGCTGCTAAAACCACCAGGCGATTACTAAAGTAAAGTAGAGTAAAGTGTAGAGTTAAGTTAAGTAATGTGAAGTGAAGAAATAAGAAGAATATAATAGAAAAGAAAAGAAAAGAAAAGTAAAGAGAAGGAATAGAAAAAAGGATGAAATGAACGAGGGATGGAAGAACAAAGGAAACTACGCCTGAAGGCAACAATGGACCAACCAAACTTTTGAATCAAGGTTTCGCACAAAAATTTTCAAGTACTAAAAAGCACAAAATTTCAACAATTTGTTTGCTCTTCTATATGAATTTGTTTTATAAGTACAAAGTGAGAGAGAGAGAGAGAGAGAGATAGACACATAGAGAGAGAGAGAGAGAGAGAGAGAGAGAGAGAGAGAGGGGGAAAGTGAAGATAATTTATCATATATAGTTAGGTAAGATTAGGTTAGGCTAGACTAGTTGGACAAATCCCCGCATAGCCCTGCGGTCCTTAGCGTTACCAGATGGAATTAGTTTCTTGTTGTGTCATTTAGGATCAATATTAGATACTATTCGACTGAATACACTCCAAAAATTTTGACCCTGAGCTTCTAAAACTCTAAGATTGAGTACCGGGCAAAAGCTTAGCAGATATTTAAAGGTGTGTTATTAAATTTTGTTTGTAACAAGTATCACAATATTATATTTGGGTCACTCATACTCATAACCGTGTGTATTGTGTATAAGATACATAATCTGTATCTAATAAAGTGCGTGTATTTTCAGCTGAAGGACGAAAGATTTCAGAAACGCATCCAACATGTGACAGAGCCGAGGCGCTTTAGACATATCCATCTAATTGCAATAAAAAAAATGTCAATTTTCATGTACATTATCCTTAGAACATATAGTATTCGTTACCTAGCACTTATTTACATACGTATCTACTACTACTACATCATACACATACATATGTAAGTGTATATAATAAATATCAATTTTCATTGCACAGTTTGCTGCGCAAGCATCGAAGCAACATTGAAATGCAACACAGCACGGTAGTCATGATTTTCATTTCAAGTTTTTCCTTTTTCCAATTTTCTCTATTTGTTTTTTTTTTTTCGGTTGATTTTGATCAAAGCCAAAATACACACAAACTCACAGATACATTTGTATCTGGCTGTGTGTGTTTGAGTGTGTGCGTGAACACTTGGCCCAGAAAAATAACCATTCGTTCATTGACTCATTCATCATTATTTATTTGATTTCAATTCGATTTATTTGATTACATTTTACAAGGATATTTTTACTCAATTTTTGTGTTGCTTTTTTGATATGAAATTAATATCAAGCATACGACATGTGACCTTTCTTTCGTTTGGTTTCTTGACTAAAAGTAAATAGAACGAAAGCTGCTTTGATTTCCTAAAATTTGATTATATTTGTGATTCTATGAAATAAAAAAAAAAAAAAAAAAAAAAAAAAAAATTAAAATAAAAATTTAGTTTTAAATTTACCAAAAGAAAATATGGAAAAACTCTTGACATTTTTGAAGTGACTTTGTGGCAATTGATACTTATAATGATATAATAATATATAATATTCAATAAGATGAAGGAGTCAATAATTTTTTAAGAATTTTAATACGTTCAGATAAGTTTTAATCAATATCAAAAAATCTATTAGAAAAATCTCATTCAAAATAATGAAAACTAAAGAATTTGAAGACTCTAAAGAATGTTTACAAATCTTTGTATATTTTTACTCTTTGTTTATGCGAGAGTGTTATAAGTATTATAAGTTTGTCATGAACTTTGTGATACACATAAAATATATATATTTGTGATCAGCTCGATGAGTCGATTTGATTAAGCGAACTAGGCCCTCAGTTTTTGAGCTAGAGAGCTGAAATTTTGTATATAGGTTTTACCAAGCGCCATACATTTTTCAGAATCAGTCGAATCGGATCACTAGGAGGAATACCTCTCATACAAACATCCTCATCAAATTCATGTCCTTATTCGAAAAAATTTTGGTTTTTGTGCTATGGAAATTTCAAGATCCTAGGGGCTGCGTGAAGAGTATTACATCTACGGCATAATCGAAGATACCCTTCTTTCTGGTTGTTATTAAAGTCTTAAATTATAACTAATACTCTTCTTCTATTATTTGATTTTTATTGATTTAATAATTTGAAAAAATTAATAAATAAATACATATTTCCAATGCAACCAAAGTTTTTCTTTGATGATCGAGCACAAGTAGTCTAGAAATTGTTTCACAATCTCATATTTCTACTAAATAAAAGAGTTTTATCCATATGACTGACGAAAGCATTATTTCATTAGTATTAATTTGTAGTCTTAATCATTTCTTTAGAGCTCTTAAAATTGAAATGAAAATTAAAATTGACAAAATTTTGATTGAACGAGTTGTTAGAGAAATGACGACAACATGAAAAGGATACTTAAAGAATATTCTTAAGGACAATAGAAAAGCGACCACAAATTTCTAATCACATTTACTCTTGAGCTGAACTCTTCTGTAACTTGCATTGCAACTTAACTAATTCTAATAAACTGCCATGAGAAGAAATACAAAAGACGTTGAATGAATAAAGGAATGAATGAAATTGAATAGTCAAAAGGACTATGAATTAGTTTGAGAGGAGAGTAAAAGCAAGGCAAGATGAGGAGATCAGCTGCGATGTGATGAGTGGCAGGATGTGGAACCATTCTATGCTTTTTATTTTGTGTCAAAGTGCACTTTTTGTTATTAGCTCATTGTGTTTTTAATGAAAAGACCACGAACCATTCACCACCACCATCAGTGCCAAGAAGGTTCATGATGATGGCGACAATGAAGTAAGTACAACAAAAAAAAAAAAACATACTGGAAACAGAGCGCGATTAAGGGTATCTCTCAGTCAGCCAAGTACAATAACAAAGGTATACGCTCGTTCTATGGAAGAATGTAGAAAAGAAAATAAATGGAATCACAAACACACACACACACACACACACACAAAGGAAGTGCATTTAATTTTGCTTTTGCTCCTTACCAGAAGAAACTTTACGCAGGCTCCTACACATTCTATCGACATAATGGCAGTTGAAGCAGAGGGTTATTTTTGTCATTCATAAATGTTTATAATGCGACCAAAATAAAAGAAAAGTACAAAAGAAAATAAAAATTAAAGAAAAGAATATACAACAACGACGACGACGACGACGATGACGACAATAAAGGGCAAGGAGCAAACACTGCTATGAAAATGGCACAAGATACCACAAGTAATACTTAGAAGGACTTATAAAGGATATGAATACTTAAAAGACTACAATCTTTTGAAAGACTTGGTGGATAAACTATATAGTATAAGTTAAAAAAAAAAAAAAAAATCAACCAGCTTAGCACTTAAAAGATCAATGAAACAAATTACAATAGTTGACCAAGAAGACTAATAAGAAGAATACCTAGAAAATTAATTGGCCACGACTATGAAAGATCAAGCAAAGAAACAGTTGGTCATAGTGAAAAGAAAAAGATGAATAAGAAAACATCAGTTTGAAATTAAGTTAGCTTAACATTTGGAAGACCAAGTAATGTTACAGTTACTTAAGAGGACTTAATCAAAGATTAATTGGCTTAAAAGACGACAGGTATAAACAAGAATAGAAGGCCAACAAGAAGATACAAAAAATGGACTAGAGAAACAGTTGGCAAAGGATTATGTAGAATATAACCAGAAGTAGATGTCTTGGTGACTAAGAAGAAGATTAAGGTACCTCAAAATATCATATAGAGAAGTAAGTTGTTTTAGCATTAAGAGGACCAAATAATAAAGACAACTAAATCACCCACATAAAGGACCAACTCAGAAGAAAGACAAGGAGTCAGTTGGGTTGGAAGATAGAGTTTGGCCACAACACAAAGAAATGATAGGCCACATAGGCTAGTAACATATTCAAGCCTATTGTGAATAGGCTAGTAGTGTTGGGGGCTGGCCAATTTAAGTAAAATCTTGACAAGGTTAGAGGTAAGGAAGAATCCTTTTACATGAAATGGCGGCAGTGACATTGAGCCTCATTTGGAGTGGTGTGGGGAGAAAAATGAAAACTTTTGCTCACGCGATTTTGTTGACTTCAATTCAGACAAAAGGTAACCCAAATGACAATAGAAAGAATAGAATTGAAGAAGAAAAGAAAAATGAAATGAAGCAATAACAAAAACACAAAGAGGATATAATTTTAATTTGGGTTTATTCATACAAATACACATACATACGCACACACACACACACACACACACACACATGTATACAAAGAATATTTAACAAAGGCAAAGACAAATGGAGCACAACAATAAAAATAATAGAAAGGAAGGCGTAGAAGATGGTGGCTAAGTGAATGAATGTTTAAAAGTGCAGCAAAATGATGATGCTGATGATGATAATGATGCTTCTGCTAAGAATGGTGATAATGATGTTTATGATGATGATGATCATGATGGTGATGGTGATGGTGATGGTGATGGTGATGGTGATGATGATGATGATGACGATGATGATGATGGTGATGACGATGGTGGCATAACCTAAGCGTTACACAAGTGCAGACGAACTGACTGAATGACTAAGTGTAAAGCACGTAAAGGACGCAAGGAGTAGCATCATGAAAACATTTTGAGCCTGGTTGTTTGATGTAAAGTAGGAGGGGAGGAGGACAAGAAGGCGGCAGCAAGGCAAACGTTCCATTTATGTTCATTTAGCTAGAAGCAGTTTTCATCTCATTTTGAATTTCCTTTTTTAATTCTTTTTTTTTTATGCTTTTATGAAGCATTTTTCTTACTGCATTCAGGTTTTTCTTTCTTTCTATTCTTTCTTTCTTTTTTAAATAATTTTCTTTTATGCTTTTATTCATTCATTTTTTTGTTATTTAGCGCTTTTCATTGCATGCACAAAGATATTTGCACGCTGAACGATGGGTGTGTGTGTGTGTGTGTGTGTGTGAGTGTAGAAAGCATAGAAGTTTCTTTCTTTTACGCCTTTGTAACCACGATAAATGTGTTCACACACACACACACATACACTAACATACAAAATAAGATACACACTTTTGTATCTATGTAAGGCATCGCGTGAGTGAAGTTAGCCAAAAGTAGCATCTGCATCTGCATCAGCATCGCAAGCCGTTTTTGTTGGCGCCAATTCAGTGTGTGCCAGTGTTTATACTATATGGAGGAAGAATTTCATCAAGGATTGCATTGGGATGAGTCGAAGGGAATACTTGTGTAGTTAGAAGGGGGTGATGACATTCGGGATGTATTGTGCCTCACAATGTGCCACAAATGAGCATTGCATAGCCTTGCTGTCATCATCATCCTTGTCGTCATCGTCGTACACGCGTTTCCGGTAATAGAATGGAACCGCATGCCCTTGCCATCCTTCTCTTTCCACATTTTTTTCATGCATTCACACTTATTACTCTTTCCCTTTCCATTGTCTTTCAATTTTCATTTCTTGGTTCAAATGTTTCGTTCAATGCACGACACAACTAACAATAACAAGAGGCGAAGATGGTTGGGGAAGAGAAGGTGAAGCAGCCAAAAATGTAAAACAAAATAAAAATAGAAATAGAATAACAAGAATTTCAATCGAAAGATAGAAGAACAGAGAGGAAAAGCAAGCGAAAAGTTTAAATAGAATTTTTAAGTTTACCATTCACAGTTCAAAATAAGAAGCAAATAAAAGCGAGAAGTGAAGCAAGGATAAAAGAAAAAAAAAAAAATTAACACATACTTTCAGGCAAATGATGCGAAGCGTGACTCAAGTCTAGAGAAAGAAAGAGATCGATAGACATAGTGAGAGAGAGAGAGAGAGAGAGAGAGAAAGAGAGAGAGGGGAGCGTGAGAGAGAGGGGCAAAGAAAGATTTAGAGATTATATAGAGTACATGTAGCTGCCGGAACGAATTGTAGAGAAAAGAAGAAATACAAGAGAGGAAAGTTGGTATCCCGGTATTCGACAGTAAAATACATACACACACATACGGATACATAGATTCTCGTACACAAAGCGAGTAAAGTAACCTTTTGTAGCGTGTAATTTGCACTTTGTAAATTTGCATAAAAGCTGATTCTGTGTAGATTTAAGTGTACGTTCCGCTGTTGATAACAACGCGCTCCTTCTCCTTGATTCATCTCTCCCTTCATCTTTTATGCGTTCTTCTTCTTCTATTCTCCCTTTCGCTAAGCGAATGAATGTGTGTTTGCTTACTGAAATGACCGACTCTCTGGTTAGCATGGCCAACTACTTATGTACTGACAAAACTCGTACACTTTCTTTTTGTATTGCATGCAAAATTCATATTTTTTCTTCTCTTTTGTTATTCTTTTGCTACTGTAAATTTGTATTCCTTTTCTTCTATGCTTATTAAAATTAGAAGAAGAAAAAAAAATATAGAGAAATGAAAGGGGAAAAGTGAAAAAGTATCAAGTTGTCCACTAGTAGTGTTTTATTTTGTTTAGGGCGCATACGAAAATTATGTTGCATAGTTTTAGGCGACATTTTTTAACTCAGTTTCAGCCTCTCGTATATTGTTGGCAGACTCACAATACAAACACAAATTGTTGTATATGAACAGAATTCAACCATATGGTAAAGGATTAAAGAGAAATGAGTAGAAAAGAGTAAAGTAGAATAGAAGTGAAGAAGTGAATGTGTGTGTGTTGAATAAAGTTTAATTAAAAGGTCACACAGAAACAATTAGCATAGTAAAAATTACACATGACAAGATCCCATTTTCGATTGAATATCAAATTCTACCAGTCATGTTGAATGTTACTGGAATACTGTATGCTTTACTTTAGTTATTTATTCACTTATTAATATATTTATTTATTTATTTATTTATTTATTTTTTTTTTTTTGATAAAAAGGGATTTACTCATTTTAATTGTCTTTCTTTGATTTGTAACATTAAGGTAGATCATCTTTTAATTGAAGCAAAACTGATTTTATGGAGAGATTTATTTAGGCAAGGAAATTGTTGGGTATCTGAAGATGAATGCACTTTTAAGTATTTGTAAAATATCTGTCAAATCAATAACATTCGGCGAGAATTTAAGAAACAAGGCATTTAATATTCATATTGTATTGTATTATATTGGAAATCCCTTGCGGGATCACTCAATCGAAACAATGAAGAAAATTTAAAAGCAATTATTTTTCTGATTAATTTAGCTTTTCAAAATGGAAAGTATTTTTGATAAAAGTCAGAAATTTAAAGTATATTATTAGCAAATTTTATATATCATTTTGTGACTTATTTTCACATAGACCAAGTTTAGGGTTTCTAATCAAAACATATTTTCGCATACTACGAAATATTGAACTAAGAATAGAACTGTATGGAACTCTCGTAAGAAATTACTATCGATATCAGATATTTGTAATCGGATCAATAGAACAAGTATTTTACTATTGTAGAATAATAGTATCTCAATTAGCTTGTACTGTATTTGATCGAAATGCAAAATCAATTAGAAAAATATGTTCATTTTAATTTAAAGTTTCAAAGTTTGAAATGAATGTTGATGACTGTGTAAACGTTCATTGTATCAAGTGAAGAAACAAATTTCATTTAAGAAAAATAAAATTCGTTTGTGAAAGAGAAGATCTAACTAATGTTCAATTGAAATGAAATGTTGCTCTTTAAATCATGTCACGAATTTTAAGAAAAACATGCTACGTGCAACATATTCTATCCTTTTCTTATCTTCCACTATTTTCTTTCGTTCTTCCATAATACTTTTTTTTTTTTAAAGGTTTTTCTTCATTCCCCCGAATTGAAGGATAAAGAAAGAAACATGTAAAGCCGTAAAAATGTTTTCATCAGTAACAAAAAAGAAAAATATATATAAAAACAGGTACAAGTTGCAAACATAAACCAAAATTAATGCCCGTATAACTTCCACATACCATACATACTCGAACATACATACATTTGTTTAAGTAGTATACATATATAGTTACTTACATACATAACTAGATATATATGTATATGTTTAGTATGCGAGTATATGTTTACAGATTCATATACTACTTGTATGGATGATATACATGTGGAGTAAAGGTAAAGTGCTGTTGCCATGGGGCACTAAACTAAGGATAGCCCAGACGACCAGACTGGCAGCACTTCGTTTTTGGCATGAAGTTGAGGCAAAACGCAAACATTGAGTAAAGTAAGTTAAAAATACAGGAAAAATGTAATGCGCTAAAAAATTCGCGGAATTTTGTGCTGCAGTCGCATAAAAATACAACTCGAAACTAAAATGTATAATAGGAATAACAGGACGAAGAATAAAGTCCGGCAACCAAAAAAAAAAAAAAAAAAATTATAAGTAAATAGAACAAAAAAAAAATTGGAAATTGAGATCTGTGGAAAGTAGTAGCAGCAAAACCAAAACCAAACAAAAAGTATCTTATAAAGAAAAGGACATTGTAGATATACTCGCTCTCTCACATACACACACACACACACACACACACATATACACATACACACATGCACACATACATAGATATATGCAACGAATGTGATGTTATTTGTTATGGTGCGGTTTAGTGTGGTGTGGTGTGGTGTGGTGTGGTGTGTTGCCTTGTATCACTGTCCTATGTTATCTCATAGTTTGTGTCTCGTTGTGCATTTCAATATAATTTAAAATTTTTTCGATAGCAGCTGAAAGTAATTACTTTCAAGCGAGATTAGTTGCTCCCAGCAACACCAGACAATATTATAAGAATGGTAGACTGAATGATTGAATGAATGACGGAATGAATGAACATGAAAATGGACTTAGATGTTGTTGTGGTGAATATCAAATTACCACAATCTTGATACATCAGCAAAATATTTTCATGGTTTTCTATTCTAGTTTTTCCTATAATAAATTATTATTATTATTATTATTGTACTTTATTGTATGTAGTTGCACCAAATCAGTTTTCTATAGAACAGCATAGTTTTAAGAAATAATTCAATATTCATTCATGGGAAAATATGATATATTCATCTAAGATAGTATTTTGATCGAAAACCAACAAATTTGAATTAAACAATGTAAGTACTTAATATGATTTGCAGGTTATACATGAAATATTGTTAAATATGATTCTGCTAAATATAGTATATTGATTGAAACATTGACGGATTGAATGTTGATTCTTTAAATTGAAAGTAAAAAAAGGTAAAACTGCCAAAATAAAGTAGTAGTATATAGAAAGAATGGTATCTTCGACTACGCCGAGTATGTAATACTCTTCATGCATCCCCTAGATAATAGCGCAAGAAACAAAAAAGTTTTTCTAATAAGAACATGAATTTGTGTATGTGGTTTGTATGGAAGGTATCCTTCCTAGTGGTCCGATTTGGGTGATTCCGATAAATATGTTGCGTATGATAAAAAGAAAGCTTTGTGCTCTCGAGCTCAAAATCTGAGGGACTAGTTTATTATATACATGTAGGCAGACGGACAGACAGACAGACAGACAGACAGACAGACAGACAGACGAACATGGCTAGACCAACTCGTCTCGTCACGCTGTTTCAGAACGTATATACTTTATGGTCATTACAAACTTCGTGACAAACTTATAATACAATTCACTATGTGTAAAGTAGATTCTTGGATATATTATGATAAAGAAATTCTGGGTTTTTCAAATATATTTTTAATTAAAGTTGACATGAAATGAAATTTATCGTCTATCGATTACCGTGAACACCATAAAGCGATAACTTGACTGAATTTAAAATTTCAAATACTTACAAAAATAAAGGAATATAAAGTTGGAAAATTGGTAAAAAGTCCAATATTGTACAATATTAACTTTATGGGATTACCATAAAGTACGAACGATATGACCGAGGGTAGGAGAAGAATCGATTCAAGTATTTTACTTTTGTAATTCGTTTTTTGTTTTTTTTTTTTTTTTGTTTTTGTTTTGTGAGTAAACTTTTTAACGGAAATCCGCCTGAAACACAGAAAAGCGACACTTAAAAGTGCAACAAAAATAAAAATAAAGTGATAAGAAGAGAATAGTGGAAAGGAATGGGATAAAAAAGAGAAGAGTGGTGAAGTTTTTAACACTTTTTCTCAACACTGAAGCTGGGAAACAGGAAGAAAATAGAACAGAAAACAGTGAAAAATGTTGTATGACTCTTGAGAGATTCTTTTACTTTTTTGTTTTCAAATTTTTTTTATTTTCTTTTCATTTCTTTATACCAAACTTATTCTTGTATTCTCCACTTTTAATTTATAACAACAATTATATAGGAAGGGTAACAAAAAGTGGGAGAGAGAGAGAGAGAGAGGGGAGGAAAAAAAAGTAGTAAACAATAAACAAAAGGAACAAAACAATAAGAAGAGAAAACGAAAATTAAGCAAAAATACAATAAAACACAAGATGCAATACAATAAAGCATGGCAAAAACAAGGCCAAAACAAAGCTAAAAACAAAACAAAGCGAAAATAAAATTGGAGAAAAAATGAGCTGAAAACGGCGACCCAAAATGGAAGCCAAAACAGGAAGTAATCCATAGTCGTTGTCGTTGTTCTTGTTCGTATTCTTGTTCGTGTTCTTGTTGTTGTTGTTGTTGTTGTTGTTGTTGTCGTCGTCATTGTTTATTGTTTAATTTTTAGTCAACTCTATTGTTATTCCACCATTTCTCCTTTCTCCTTTCTTCTTTCTGTTTCTTTTCGTAAAGTACTTTTGGTTTTTCTTTTATTATTGCTACTATTATTATTATTATTATTATTATTATTGTAGTTAACAACTTATACAATCCTTTAGCGATAGGATGAGGATGAGGATGAGTATGAGGATGAGATGAGTTAAGTAAGTTGAGTCGAGTCGAGTTGAGTTAGGTTGAGGTGCCATCAGCAAATTTTATTTTGTTTTCTCACACATTCGTTGCATTTTATTTATGTGCTGATTTCTTTATGTTACAATTTAGCACTTTTTTATTGTTGTTTTTTTTTGTTTTTTTTTTTTGGTCTTGTGTTTTTGATTTTTTTGTTTTTACATTCAAGAATAAAATAGCGTTAACAACATTTTTGTTAAGATGATGATGATGATGGTAATAAAAAGTTCTTATACAAAAATTTAAAATGCGATTGGAGAATTAAGAACGAATGAATGAATGAGTAAATTAAGGAAGAGAAAAAGGGCACCAGTTGCCAATGAATTCATGGAGTGTTAAGATTTCTTATTGCTTATTTAGATGACAATTGACATTCAGTCAATTTTCTTATTGTAAGTGCATACTATGGTTTATTGTATATTGTTTCTTATTGTTCTCAATTTGTTTCCTTTAGTTTTCTCATTGTCATCCAGTCATCCTCTGTCTGTCTTATTGTCATTCATCATTACTCAGTCAATTAATAATTTATTGTCGAAACATTCTTTCCTTTCCGCCATCTTCAATCAGATTGTCAGTCAATGCATTGATAATGATTGTTCACAACTCAACACGCACTTAATTAATTAGTATGCCATTTAGAAAGTATCTGTATCTGTAGCGAATGGTAAAATCAAGAAAGAAATGAAAACCTTGGAATTTTTCATAATGTAAGTTTGGAATAAAATAGAGGAAAAATGTAGAGTATTTCATTTCTTTCAATTTCTTAAAAGTCTCTATTATTTTAAATGCAAAACATATGTAATATAAAGGAAGGGGACTGAGAACTGACCTTAAATAGAGATATTTATATATTATTAAGAGAAATATATATATACATATTTCAGCGTAGAAAAAAGAACAACGAATTTTTAAGAAAACAGCTTGGGTCTTTGTAATCCGTTACCTATAGGGTAAAATTTCGATATATGAAATTAAATGTTGTATTTATATTATGGATGGAAATTCACAAAAATTTACTCATTCATTTGATTTCGTTAATAATATATTTATGATTCTGAAAATAAGATAATTGTGTCAAAATTTTCAGTAGTAAAAGATTTGGTGTTGGTCGAAATTGTCAAAGCTAAAACTAAATCCTTTTTCTAAGTTAAATTAAAGATAATTTTATCTAATCCAAGACTAGAAACTACCACCTTGGCGTGCTAAGAGAACTCAGTGTTCTGAAAGGACCCTGAGAGCGCCAGAATATTCCACGTCGTTAAGAGCGAAAGCAAGCAATGAAACTAAGAGTAGATCAGAAGAGGTATAACAATGGGCTGTAAGGCTCCTGGGTGTTTTTATGAGTTTTTAATCAAGTTCATCAGCTCTGCTTAAAATACTTATACCAAAAATGAAAACAAAAAATGAGCCATGAACCCAAGAATTGCTTCGAATTCGAATTGGTGGTACATATGGATACGAAGTCTGACCAGAGGCTTTCTCTGACACCCCCGTGTGATCAGAAGTACACGCAACTTGTTCTCTGCTGTACAGCGGTGACGGCCTCTGAATAAGAGAATCGTGGCGACTGTTTGTTAGTCACCCATGCGGTTAGAGTTAACACTCGGTGTAGTATTACATTATAATATTCGGTGTTGTGACCTAAAGATCAGCTGATGTTTTGCGTACGCCTCAATTCCCCACCAAGGAGTGAGTCATATGGTATGGTAAATCAAATCTGCTTTATATCCATCCCATTATAATGAACTCACATAAAGCTAAACATTTTTGTGAAGTAAGTAAAGTTATGCAATTGTAAGAAGAAAAATTCACTTAAAAGGAATATTTTATCTATAGGAGCAATGAGTATAGAACAGAATAATAAATATTTAAAGCAAAAATTATTTAAATTCCTGAAACCTCATACTTTTTTTTTTTCGTTTTTTGATGGTATTATATATAAATCCTTTTTGATAAGAAAGATATATTTGTGAAATATTTCAAATATTATTAATAAATTTTCACAATCAATTTACTTAAAATTAACTTAATTAAGTCAATTGTTGGCAATCAAAAATATTTTAAATGGGGGAAGAACAAAAATCTACAATTTCTGCCTATGAAAAATATCACAATTTTTTGTAAAAATTTTTTAATACAATTCTTACTTTATTTTTAATTTAATTAATATTTAATTATAAAAGAAAAAGAATTATTAATTTGTATATAAAAATATTGTATCAAATTAATGGAAAAAAGACTATTTGCATACTAAATTATGCTTAATGCTTGTATATGAAGTACATAGATACTCGTATATGCTATATATTGTATATTTGTATACCCTTCACACATGACCAAAGTCATTACTGAGACATGTTTTACAAAGAGTTTAATCAGGGAAATAATGTATAAACATTGTAAATCAAAATATATTTCTTATATATGTGGTACTAATAAAGTTTTATCGATCATTGGGAGAAGTTACCGTCTTTTAATTTCTAGGGGTAGGAAACTTAAGAAACACATTTTAAATTGTGCATGTGAGTATTTACAAAATTCGGCGTATCAGACTACTTAGTATTTCTTATTTCTTATAATTCGCAAACTGAACACCCACTGTTATTCTTATACCTGAGTTTTTTGCAATACGAAAAAATTATAAAATGGAATGTTTGGAGTTCATTACTGCGGCCTCAATTAATTATGTTGCACCATACTCTATAACTACAACGGCTCTGAGAGTCCTAGTACTCAATAAGATTTCTAAGAAAACTTTGCATTTTCTATTGATTGTATGTTATGAATGCTTAGATATCGGAGTCTGATCCAACTAATAATAGACCATCACAGACGTCACGACAAATGCTTTGCTGTTTCCTTCTTTATATTACACTTTATACCCTATACGGGTATTGCTAATTTAGTCTGGTTTATTTGCATACTAAGTAAGTGAATGAATGCTTTATTAAAGTTCATAATTGTGACACTATAAAAATAGATTTTTGCGTAGCCCCATATAAATCAATCTGAACTGATTTTTAAAGGCAAATGTCATTATCAATGAATCGCAGACAAGTTCAGGACTTCAGGATTGAAAAGAAACTGTTTATCGAGCATATGATTTGATACGCGGATATCAATTACTTAAATTTAAGATAAACGGTATAATCAGATTATTTTATCAATATAATTTTCTCTACTATTGATTTTTCTATAAAAACAAATTTTATACATTAAAATTTTTTTCACTTTTCCAAGTGTCTCCACGCTTCCGGTATGTGTAAAGGGTATATAAGTTTCGATAAAACCGAAATTAATTTGTTTTTTTTGTTTTTTTTTTTTTTTTTTTTTGAAATAAATAGAACAAAAATATTTAAAGAAACAAAAATAATTATAAAAATATTTGTGTATTTTTTAATGGAAAATTCATTTTAGGTGAAATTTCTTCGTTTTTTTTTTCTATTTTATTTTTTGTTTTTATTATATTTTCTTTATTATGGGGAGAAGTGGTTGTAAGTATATTGAAAAGTTGAGGAGTATAAGAGTGAGATGAGTTTAAAAGTGTTTATGACTATATATTTATTTTTGTGTGTTATTATGTATTGTTTTTGTTGTATTTGTTGTTGAATTGGAAAACATATAAACAAATGACTTAGACGCAGACAATTGGGAGATATTTTTTGGGATTGTTTTGGATCATGGGGGGTTTCAACATATAAGGATTGATTGATTGTTTGTTTGATTGATTGGTTTGCATTGCTTATATATTTTTTTTATTATTATGATTTTTGTTTTTTTATATATCATTTCTTTCTTTTTTTTTTTTTTTACTTTGTTTTTTCTTTTTTTATACATTAAAAAGAACAAATCAAAATTGAACTTGAATAAACTAAATACTTTTTTTATGCCTTCCACATCATTTTGTTTTTATTCCTTTTTTAAATATATTTCTTTTCATAAATAAATACGTTTTTTTAAATAAAAAAAAAAAAAAAATGAAAGGAACAAATAAAAATATATATAGATAAATATAAAAATTGTGGCAATTGTTTAAAGAATAAACAAAGAAAACTTTTATTTAAATAATGAGTGAAGATTTTTTACTATTTCCATTTATATTTTTATGAAAATGTTGATAAAATAGTTTTAATTATTTTAATATATTTTTTTTTTACTGTTGATAAAAAGCAAAAATAAAATTTAATAGAAACAAAAAAATAGAATCAATACAAAATTATTATAGAATAGAATTTTGTTATTCTTGTTGAAAATATATTTTGCATGTAGAAAATGGCATAAATTTTAGTAAGTAATTGATAAAAACAAATATATATTTCTATATTTATGTTATGAAAATGAAAAGAAAAAACAAAACAAAAATTATACAAACAATAATGAAGAATTTATATATTATTGTATATTATAAAAATGAGTGATTGACGCATTTTTCTTCTTTTTTTTTTTTTTTTTTTGCTTTTCTTCATCTATTTTTTGTGAACTTTTTTGTTGTTGTGAATATGATTTTCAGTTTTTCTTTGTGTATTTCCTTTTATTTTTCTTTAAATTAAATTAAACAAAGTTATATATATTTATTAATTTAATTATATATTGTATACATAAAAATGATATAATAAAACCATTTAAAATTTATGTTAAAATAATAAAAATCATCAATTTCAAATATTTATCTCTTGCATATTGAATCAAATTCTTTGCATAATTTTAGACCCTCATATCACCCTTATAAAATCAATGGGTTGCATGGGTACTTGGACTAACCATTAATAGAAGAGGCAACACAATTTCATTGAGAATTTTATATGCAATCCATTCTGAAATATGAATTCTGTGGTTTTTACAATTTTGAAAACTTTGAGTTACTCAAGTAAAATAGAAATATTATGGGGAATACGTGAATACATTATACTCTGATTCTGGGCTAAAATTATAGTTTTCATGTAACGAGTAGTATTGTATTATAAGTTTGTCATGAAGTTTGTAATGCAAAGAAGGAGACATCGCAGACTTCATAAAGTATATACAATATATTCTTGATCAGTGCGACAAGACGAGTTGATCTAGCCATCTCCGTCTGTCCATCATGCCGTCTTTATGTTTGCAAACTAGTCGCTCAGTACTAGAGCTAGAGAACTGCAAGAAGCTTTCTGTTTACCATACGCAGCATTTTTGTCGGTATCAGCCGAATCTCACCACTAGGAGGGATACGTTCCATACAAGCTCTAGGTTCAGGAAATTAAATTTAATTTTTAGTGCCATCATCTTGAAATTTGAACAAAATACATTTCTGATAAATATATATGCATATATATATCCATACTTAGAAAACGTGTGAATTTCAAGATCATAGGATTACTGGATCGCATAGCTCCCATACAAAAAATGCTTTTCTATCTAATATTGGTCATTTTCTTTCATAACAAGAAAATTAAAAAAAGTAGGAAATGTGATGGCACAAATTAAAGGAATGAGATCAGAATAAAGAATAGTAACAGAGTTACGGCGATGCTCCGAAGAGAAGGTGTTAATGCGTGAGTTGAGTATTCCCGATATGTAGGCGGACAAACAGAGACGACCCGTGTTTTGAGGTTTTTAATGGAAAATGGATCCCAATGGATCCCAATGTATACCAATATCTTGCCCAAATGTTTTTTTTTCAAGTCCTTGTCATCTATGTGATCGATTGATTGCACGCAACGGGCGTTTTCTTTATCAATAACACATTTTTGACGCGGCATCCAAAATAAGAAAATTTTGTCTTTATTTTGTATGCATAAATTACGGATATCGATTATTATTTTGTTAAGATAGTTGTTTTTTCTAAAAATTATTATAGCTTGCGAGATATATATATGTTTAATTAATTAAATTAAATTAATTAATTTTTTGTGAAGAATAAAACACTATTTGAAGAGCATGATAATTAAAATATTAATAGGACTCTTTCGAAGAAGACACTATTTAATGCTGATAAGATCATCGTTTTATTTAAAGAGCATGGATAAATTCATAGTCGAATTGACTTGCGCTCGATCTTTTTAGAGTTCATTTTGCAAGTGAAGTCTAGTTAATGTCAGAGTGTTTGCTTCGCAAGTGAGGTAATTGGCTTATATAGCATATAATGCTTATGAAATTTATTGAATTTATTGAAATTATAATCGAATTATTGTGTGCAACAGATTCAAATGAAATTGTTATTGCTGCATTGAGTACTTGGAACCTCTGCTATTGTTATCTTGTTATTGACAAATGTCTTGTGCATGAAATACTAAAATAAATATTTTCATAGCCAAATTTACATTGAATAGATGGCAACTACATACATATAACTAACTAGCGTGGCCCATCGCGCATTGCTACTCCACCAATGTGATGTAAGAGCTTGATTTTTATTGTCTTGTAAGTTGTCAATATGAAAGTGTGTCAATCAAAACTTTTTTTCTTTTAGAAATATTATAACCATTTCATCTGTCCAATGGTGTAGAAGGTGGCCTCTCCAGTGCCATCTATTGGTGAGTTATAACAAAGTGGATAGCATTAAAACCTTCTACATGAAAAAATACATATATTGTCCAAATTTCACGGAGTTCATCACCGTTAAACTATTTTTCTGTTTTTATTTTTTATATATAGATGAAGTCATTGGACAATGAATATTATTTTATACCATTTTTGACTTAGATAGGTTATTTGAAAGAACAGATATCGATACCCTCTACTCCACAAAGGTAATCACAATTAATTACTCACAAAATGCCTCAAGCTTATTTTCAATTTTATTATGTAAAAGGATTGGATTATTTGAATTCTAAAATTTCAGTAATCTGTTCTGCCTAATTCCTTTATACTAGTGTTGAATTGTAAATCAAATAAATAATCACACAACTGTCTTTGTTTCTATAAACTATTTAATTGAATTAAATTTAAATGGAATAGACAAATAAATAAAAATTTAAACAAATAAGGAAAACGAGTCAGTGAAATTAAGTTCAGTTCAACCGAAGTTCTTATACCCTTCACTCCCATACTAAATCTTAATAAATTCTAATACTTATACGTAAATAAATCTAATTTTAATCTAAGCAGATAAATTTTTGCATGCAAATTTGTCATGTTGATTATAAAAACGGTTAGTATTTATTTAAAATACGAAGCAACCAGACGACAAGTTTTCTTTGGTATCTACAAACCAACGAACGGACGGACGGATGTATGCAGAGATGTACGGACTCAGTTCAGCTGTTTTGTCATTGCAAAGAATTTGGGATCCTTTCTTTAGTAAAATATTATACCAAACTGTGTGTGAAAGGTATAAAAATTAAAAATAAACATTGATAAACCAAAAACATATAATAGGAGAAATTAAGAAGAAAAAAGAAAGAAAAAAATTATTTTTAATTAAATAAAATGTTGTTCATTTTTAATATTTTTGTTTTCTTTTTAATTATTTTTGGATAATTTTTTTTTTTTTTTTTTTTTTTTTTGTTTTTTGTCAGTGTAAAATATTTCTTGTTAGTAGATGTTAATATATGTTATTGTTGTTGTTGTTTCTGTTGTTTTTGTTTATTGTTTGCTTTGCTTTGTTTATTTAATTTTTTTTTTATTTGTTTCGGTTTTCATGTTTTTTTTTTTTTTTCTTGTTTACATAAACATAATTATATACATAAAAGACAAAAAATTAAATAACAAAAAAAAAAAAAAAATACAGAGAGAAACTGAAACACAAAATTATTGGTATATAATATATATTTAATATATAATAAAAGACGTAAAATAATAAATACAATAAAAGTAAATAGTAAATAACTAACTAAATACACATAGAGACACGTACACATAACACATACAAAAAATATTCATTTCTATTTAAAAATATATATACATATATTCATATATATATATATATATATATATGTAAAAGGAAGTAGTAATATATAAGTATATATATATATATATATATAAGATGAGTGCACATACATATATGTATATATACACGTTGCATACATATGCATGTATATCTTTAAGTTCTTTATTTTTCGATATTTATGCAAAAAACAAGGCCTATTGTTTGATTGAATATATTTATATTGTTTTTTCTTTTTTTTTTTTTTTATTTGTATACCTTTTATGATATTTAAAAATGCATATTAACATTAAGATTAGGTTCAATATCGAGAGCTCTAAATATGATGGAGAATAAAAGACATTAAGATGGGTGCATAATTATAAATTCAATTGTCTGTATGTCTAATTTGTTATCCATGTAACTAGTTTATCGTTTAGTTAATAAGAAATACAATCTGTTATACATATGTGGTACAGTCAAAATCAGCTGTGACTCACAAGCAATCAATGTAGTTCTTTATTCTGGTAGTATTCAATTATATTTATATGATACTTATACTGAGTATTTTCTAATTCGACTCAATTGGGCTGCTTTTTTGTCCAATTACCAGGAAGAGAGCTGTACCAAAACTTAACCAATCATGTATTAACTTAACCAATACTAAGTACATACATCATTAGGTAATATCAATGGATATACACTTCTGTGTTAAGATATTTCTTATAACCGTGACCGTTTAGATCGAAAATGAAAGGAATTGATTTGAAAGTTAAGACAAATCAACTGGGAACTTTGCTTCCATTACTATTTATACATTATTATATTGTATTGTATTGCCAGTGCTGTTTTCTCTAAGCTATGTTTTAGTATAAACCATTCTATTCTAGCTGCATATAATAATAATATTGTATTGTATATTTCATAAAAGGTATACATATAATATTTCGAATGAACCGAAATTTTTCGTTTCAAACATTTCTTTTGTTTTTCTCTTATCTTGTTTTTTTCTTTTTTCTTTTGATTTTTTGTCAATTTGTTTGGTGGAGCGTAAAAAGCAAATGTTGTTTATATGAGCAAAATGCATTTATTGATGTGGAAAAATAAAATAAAAATAAAACGGAGAAAATAACAAAATCACAATGAAAACAAAAAAAACCAAAACAAGTTAATATTTTATATAAACAAAAAAAAAAAAAGACACTAAAAATATATGGAAAATTGGAAAAAGAGAAATGAAATGTACGAGCGAAAGTTTATTTACATAATAATTTCATGTTTACTTATAGTATAGTATTTTGCAAACTTTTTGTTTATGCAAGGATTTATTTGAGTATTTCATTATTTTATTGTATTTTTTCTTTAATGTATGATAAATAAAAAATGATTTTTTTTTTACTTTGGATTTCTCCTTACCCGGCACCATTGATTGTTAACTAAAACTGATTTGAAATTATTGTTCTTTGGATGCGACGAGTGCAGTCAAGTCAAGTCAAGTCGGATATCAATTTACAATATAAACAAGATGACAGAAAAGCCATTGATACCAAAACTATATGGAGGAATCCACAAAGTTCAGAATACGCCTCATAAATTTATGCTAGAGATAACAGTGAGCAAAATTTTTTATATACCAGAGATTGGCGTCATTATAGATATGGGTGAAGAAGAGTATGATCGATTCGCTAAGTATCAGAATAGTTTAGTTGACTGGTATCGTTCTATATGGTAGACGAATAAGAGGACTTTTACAAATCCTCGAATGTTCGCTATGACTTGTCAGAATAAATCATATTGAGCTAAGCTTTCAATTTAAGCAAACTAACAAATTATGTGTGTCCCCTTTAATTTTATGATGATTTCAGTAGAAGATATATTATATTATCAAGAGGCCCTACATAACTAGTAAGTGTGAGTCACATGAGAGTTCAATAGTATAGTACAACCATCGCGCGCATATTATAATTATTTTTTATTTTTCATTAATAGATTTTACTGCATAATCTTCATATTTCAGTATAATTTAACAAGTTTATTTTTTCAATGAATTATTATTTGTTAATTTAGAAATTTTATAAATTGCAAACGAGACATAATTTACTTTAAATTAAGTGACTCAATTGCAATTGATAATTTATTTTCTTCTCAATTATTTTATAAAGTTTATGTTTTATTCATTATAATTGTTATTATTTTTAGTTTTTTCTTTCATATTATATTTAACTAATTATTTTATTATTGCATTTTTGGTGTCGCAAAATTCCCATGAGTTTTGATTAGAACTGAATTGATTTGCTAAGGATTATGAAAACAAAAATTGAGTGTAAAAATTTAGAAAAGAACTTTCTAATAAACAGAAAATTAATTTTGTGAGACACCAAATAGTATTCATTTGATTTTTATACGTTAGATTAGTTTCTTTTAGTTATTCTTGTTATATATTTATTTTTTAATTTTTCATTATTATTCTTTTTGTATAATTTTAGTTTTTAATTAATAATTACAATTCAATTGATTGAGCATTGATCATACTTAGATTGAAATTGAAATTGTTTGAATATTTTTTTAATCAATAACATATGTTGAAGAAGATGAAGATGACTAAATAAATGATTTGTTTTTGGATCGCAAACTATGGAGCAAAAATTAAATCATATATGCATTACAACAAAGTAATTGTAATTGTAAAAGGATAAAAATGAATAGAGAAAAACGAACGAACGAACGAATGAATGAATGAATTAATGAGTATATATATTTAGTAAGTAGAAAATTTGTTTGTTTCTTGTACTTTTGATATGTTTTTCATATAATTATTTGTGTGTGCTGAAGGACTTTTCTATTCAAAAAGTTGTTCAAGATTGTTTCTCTTGATGTTGGTTTTGTAACTCATTTTGTTTTCAGCTGCGTTTTTTGTTTTTCTTTTTTTGTTTTTTGACTTACCAAGGTGTGAATGAGCTCCAGAAGAGGCTACATAACATTCACATGAGAATGAGTTGAAGCGTTTTTGTTTTGTTTTTGAGTTATGGAATTTTTATATTAATATTTTTTTTTATTTTTTTTTTTTTTTTTTATTTTTTTTTTGTTAATATTTTAAGCAAAATTATTTGCATTGAATTTATAAATTGAAATCATATGGTTTTATAGTTTTGTTTGTTATTATTGTTTTTTTTTTTTTTTTTGAATATGAATATTTTATTTTGTTTTTTTTTTGTAAGATTTTTGTTTGATTTTTGTTCACACAACATGAAGGTTCGAGCCACAGCAACAATGTAGGACAGTACACAATTAATTGAGACAGGACAATAAAAAAGAAATTAAAAAGACAAAAAGGCGTTTCATTAACAAATTAATTAATTCAAGTTTCTAGCTTTTTTTTTTTTGTAATAATTTTTAATTTTTTCGTTTTCTTTCTTTAATCGTAAAATTCTTTTACTTTTTTTGTAATTAACTCGACAAATACCTAGAAATTTTATTGGAATTTTTTAAATTTTTTTTATTCTAAAATAGGTCCATGACAATTTTTAATTTTACATACAAAAACCATAAGAGAGAGAGAGAGAGAGAGAGACAAAAAATTTATAATTTCTTCAAAAAAAAAAAAAAAAAAACGAAAAAAAAATTATAAAAACATTTGACAGTCACACAAATTTTGTTTTTTTTTTTATATCCAAAATAAAAACTAAATTACTCAGACATTTTTAGCTTTGCCTAGAAAATAAAAACAATTTTACTTTTCTTGTTTATCGAACATAAAAAAACAAAATTGCATTACAAATTTAATAAACTCAAAAAAAAAAAAAATATATTATAATTTATCAGTTAGTTTGTTAGTTTTGTTAAATAGAATAGAAAATACCTTACTTAAAGTATTAAAAAAAAACAACACAGGAAAATAACTAAAAAGAAAACAAAACACTAAAAATTAAACACAAAACAATTTACAAAAAAAAAAAAGAAACATTTTCAATTCGAAAATAGTTTTAAGTCCTTGTTATTTGTTGCATCCTTTAAAAAGCAGCGTATTATTTTTAACTTTATTTTATATAATCCTTTTTTTTCACAATTTAAACTAAATAAATTTTCTTTTCTTTTCGTTTGCCTAGTTTCTAAGTGAAATAGAAACAAAAAGAATTTAATATTTGAAAACAATAACAATAACAATAATAAAAATATTGAAAGCAGCATAAATGCTATATATATTTTATATATTCTGTAAAAAATTAAATTCAATTTAATGAAAATAAATTAAATTAATTAAAAGTAACAACAACAAAAAAGTACACTTTCGACTAACCTTTGAATTTCATTTCAATATAGTTCTGTCTTTTCTTTTTGGTTTTTAAATTATAAATATTAAACTGTTATATAAAAAAAAAAAATGAAAATAATTGAAAATTCTAAACAAAATATAAGCAAATTAAATTTAAATTTGTTTATAATTTATTATTATTATGTTTGTAATTCCTCCAAAGCCAAAAAAAAAAGGCCATGGGGGCTGGGAGTTGTTTTCTTAATTTTTTTTATTCGTTTATAATAAAAAATTTGTGAAAAATAAGTAAATAAAATCAGAAAATTATATTATGTTGATTTGAGTTTTGAAAATTGCCCATTTGATTTGAATCTTCCATAAAGCATTCGGCTAACTACTTCACACTTTGTTCTTTCATTTGTTCAAACAACTTTTGATTAATATACTATTGTATTATAAATAATGAAAAGAATACAAAATTCTTCACATTATATGATCTATTCGAATATTGACTGTTTTAGAATATATAATTAGATAAGTACTATTGGCTTGGCAAAGACCCAAGAATACAGGAATGCTCACACACTGTTAAAGAAAAGAATATTCATTCGATGAGAAAGTCTCAAAAGTATGGAGCATGGATTTCCTATGCTTTAAGTGACAAGAACAAGCGTCAATCTCTGCAGACTGGTAGACATGTTTGAACATATTAATTAATTTAGATTATAATAGCAATCAGCGAATATTTGGCTATGTGGAAATTATCCTTCAAGATTATATCAAGATATCAACCTTAAATTGACCATGAAAAGTTCATTGAAAGCATGAAGCACGTTGAAGTGATGATTTCGAAAATAAATTAGCATACTTCTGGATCAATAGTATTTGCCATGTAGAAAAAACTATGCCATGATACATTTAGTCTAGCATACTTAGCTTTTTTGTGTAATAAATAATAAGAAATTAAGAAATTATTGTATGTAAATAATTTTGTAAAAAAGAAATTTTGAAATAAAAAGTGAAGAAAGGAAACAAAAAGTCAAACAAAAATGAAATTTGTTCTATAACAATGACAAAGACCGAAATCTTCTTATGCAAGATTTCATAAATATTTTTCATTTTTAATTTTCCTTTTTTTTAAGTTCTTAAAGTGTTTTTTTTTTTTTTTTTATATATATATATATCACATATATATATATAAATCTTTTATGTATGTATATATTTTTTTACTTTATATATTTATTTCTTTTTTTTTTTTTGGGGTAAGACGAACACAAGGAGGTAAAACACTAGACAACACACATACTCAATGAAGTGCTATCATTATTTTCGCTTTGGATTTGCTTGATTTTGAATGTTTTTGATTTAAATTTGAAATAGTTTGATTAATAAAATTTATAATACGAGATAAATTTATATAATAAAATTTAATAAAAAATATAATTTATAGCGAAAAACAGAGAAAGAGCGAGAGAGAGCGATAGAGATACTGATAGATATTTAGATAGACAGATTGAGATATAAAATAGTTTTGTAAAAATTATGTAAAATTGTAAAAAAAACACAAATTAGAAAAAATATATAAATTTGTAAATATAAATTACAAGAAATAACTGAAAATCTTTGAACTCTTCGAAAATAAACAGAAAAAAAAAAAAAAAAAAACAATAGAAATAAATAATAAAATTTCTAAAGGAAATAAAATTATTTTTAATTTTTTTTTTTTTTTTCATTTTTAAACTGAAAGGAAAATAATTTTGAAAAGCTTCTGGTTTTTGTCCATTTTTTTTTTTTTTTTTTTTTTTTTTTTTTTTTTACCCTACAGAGAGGCAGGCAAGAAAAGAAAAAGCTCAAACTAAAGTAATTTAGTATTTATTCATATATTTATATATTTAGTTATTGGTAACTTTAGTTTACTTTTGCAAGTGAAGAAATTGAAATTTTTCGAATTCGAAAACAAATCAAAATACAATAAAAACATAATACATAATTAATTAATATAGAAAGAAATAATTAAAGAAAAATTAAATGAAATTATGAAAGAAAAATAAAATTAAATTTAATACAAAATATTTCAATTTAATCTTTATTTGGTTGTTTTATGTTAATTCATTAATTCCAACGTCCAACGTATTAAATGATAGACTCATTGAGGGGGAAGCGGGGAACTGTAGGATTTGTAGGGATGTGATTGCAGGTACTTTGATTTGATTGATTGATTGATTGATTGAGACTACTTGAATGTGTTATTTGAAGTTCAAGAAAAAAAAAATATAAACTCAAAATTTTACAAGTTTCATAAAACATTTGGGTTTTTCCACTTTTTTTTTTTTTTTTTTTTTTTTGGTATTTTCTTGAATAAGATTTGTTTTTATATATAGAAAAGATATAAAATTAAAATGAAAAATTTTAATTATTTTTTTTTTTTTTATCTATAAAAATTTGAGCTTTTTCTCTTCGTTGCACCCAAGAATTGTTTTTCAGAATAAAAAATAAAAATTTTGAAAAATAAAATTTCATTTTCATTTGTTCATTTGAAACTTTTCTTAAGGTGCAAATATTTTTCATAATATTTTATTATATTTTTGTTGTATTTTATAATTTCAGAAATAAACCAAAAAAAAAAAAAAAAAAATAGAAGAAAAAAAGTATATATATATTTAATATATGGAAATGATAAGAAATATCACACACTAATTTATTGACTGTTTGACTGATTGACTAAATGCTAATTGATTAGCTGACATAACTTTGATCTTGAACTGTCTGTCAAAGTTATAATTTGTTGATATTGTTACAAAATTTTGTCATAAATTCACTTTTGCTTTGACCTACTTATATTCTTTCATTTATCTAACATTTTAAAATAAAATATAAATACATACGATATAAATATATAGAAATATTATATAGGAAATGACAGTGAAGATTTTAATAAAAATAAATCGAAGTACTCACTTTTCACTGTACTCATCCATATGGGCATATGACTGAACCGAGTTTTCTTCAATAAGAAATTTAACTCGTTGATAGAATGAAGCTGTTACTGAGGGAGGCTGTTTGCGCAATAAAACCTCAACGGGATCATTTGATGAGAGACACATGATATGCTCAGAGCAAGCAGGATGCGAACAACATTCACTATCTGAACAATCGGTCATGCCATCTGGAAATTTTCATTATGTTACGTTTGTTGGAGGCTTTAGGAAAACTTTGTATTAAAATACTTACCGCCATCATTATCAATATTATCCTTGCAATTCATTTCCAAAGCAATTGAGCAATCGGTGCCAGCCCAACCTTCTATACAATCACAACGATATTCGCCATTTTCCAGGGTACATTGACCATGACGTGAGCAACCATTCTCGCAACCAGCTGTGAATGAGTAAAAGACAAATTGTAATCATTTCATTTCAGTAAATATCTGAATAATCTATCAAACTTTCATATTTATTATACATATTCAAAATGGATAAGGAAGTGCTTAACATAAGTTAGCAAGGCATACGCGACACTAGTACATACTCTATATCTTATGCATCATCTTATATTTCATTGAAGAGACTTTGGGAATCCTTTGCTGATGAGCTACCAAAATATGTAAAAGGAATCAACATTTACTCAATTTTGCTTTTTCACTCTCTGAGCAGTAAGTATATTATACTCAATACAAACTGATACTCATAACTCACTGTAACGCTACGTACTGATACTAATAACTCACCCCACACTAGACTAGTACGCATTCATTGAAACGTGCACCCATAGCATATCAATTCGAATACCATTCCAATTTGTTTCTACAAAATAAAAAATCCACTCGTATTCGTTTCAAATTAAAACAGTACAATATTTTGAATTCATTTTCATAGTGAATCCATTCATATGCCGTTTGAATGCATTCGTGTGGATTTCTATTTTACATCAACCTATGAAATATGATTAGGAACTGTTATGGAAAACAATCTCTACGACTAATTTACTCTAGGCACTTAAGCTGTGTTATAATACAAGCAATTTATTTTATTTTATTATAATCATCTATGGATCATGTTAAATATATATGCAGATTTTATAGGAAACTTAATTTGAACTTTACATTTATATATTTATGTATATTTCCTGGGAGTTTTACAGCAAGTTGGATATGAGTATCATACATAGTTGCATGAAATGCCTTTCTAACAAGGCACTTGGGGTTAAAAAAGCCAGTCTGATTACAGTATGGGTTATAACGCAAGTCTGTTCCGAATATTGTTAACCTTTTCTATCTATAAGCCAGGAAAATAATATCTTGCCTAGGCAGTAAGTTTGTCTCTCCTCATCTTCAACAATTCTATGGCCCGTTTCTACTTGATATTCATATTGAGGAGATTTTCATTAGAGTTTAAGACATGTTGTTTTTATCTATGAATAATATCTAACTGAGTTGCTTAGTTGTTCAATAATATTTAGTAAGTTCCTCTTCTAATCGAAAATACCATTTCTTTATTTTCTGTTTTTCATTGATTTCATAATAAATATATAAAAATTTTATCACATTAAGCAATGATAAATCCCACAGACTGCAAACTGGAGTCGAGGCCGATGCTTAGCACTCTCCTCCGATGACCGCAAATGAATGAAGTGGTTTTTGAAGCTACAAAATATTGTGTATTGTATACAAGTAATGTTTTAAGAAATAGCGAGAAATAAAATAAAAATTGACTGACTCTGCTGGGACTGGGATAGAACCGACTTCTTAGCACCCTCGGCTATAAAGGCTTCAATTGCGTGAGTTGATTTTAGAAGCGACAAAATGTTATGAGTAATGTAATGCATGTAATTTTTGCATGGTTTATTAACACATTTGTTAGAAAAAAACATATTTTGTGGGTCAATTTTGATGAAATAAACTTCATTCCGTGCGCCAAATAAACCTTCTTGCGTATCAGTGATTTGATTTTGAATCGAATGAGTAGCTCTTAATTGATACTTGAACAAAGAAACGAAAAAAATAAAAACAAACTGACAAAGTCTACGATTTTATTACGTGGTTATATATTATTATATGTATAGATGACTCCAAATGTGGCATGATTATTGGTAATAAATATTGATTGAACTATTGATGTTTTGATTTTAGCACTCAAGAGTTTATAATTGAAGATCAGCTAAGCAAACAAATATTGTATTATATATATTAGGGGATAACGCAAACGTACGTTTACACATACACATATTTAAGTTCAATTGATTTGTGTTCGTGGGGAAAAGTCAAAAGATACAAAAAGGATGTTAAAAATTTAAATGTGTCCAAGGAATGTCCTCTGGCAGACTAAAGACGAAGAATAAGGAGACGACAAAAACATTTCGATTAAAAATTGCAAAATGTTTTGCTTTGACGTTGACTTGGCAAACACCCACACTCAGATATATATACTCCATCAAATACATAACACACATGCTAGATACATAAATATGTTTGCGGAAGTGTTCCCAAGGCGGCCATGTTGCGTGCATATTTGTAAGTGTACGACTATGTGCGTATCTATGTGAATGTCCTGGCAGCACTTTAGCACATTTGAAGCAAGCAAACAGCATTAATATAAAAATAATGTTAATGTTTGCTGTTTTCCAAAAAGAAACAAACTGAAGGAATGAAGAAAAAAAAGCAAAAGGCGAAACAAGTCGTTCAAGTATTTGTCCTGGCAAAGGATAGGATATATATATCTATATATATTGTATGTGTGTGTAATAATAAAAGGAATGTCAAATCTACAAACAGTAAACATAAAAAGCCAACCAAACGTAACAAAATAGCGTAGCGTGGTGACAAGAACGAGGTATGCAGTGAATGACAACAAAACGTATAAATGAATGAACGAACAGAGGAATGATGAAGAAGGGAAATAGAAGTAGTATGAGTTCAAGTTTGAGGATGAGGATGAGGATGAGGATGAAGATACATTGAGAAGGGCGACATACGTGAAGTTTCGAGTTATTTGTTTGTTTGCCTCTTTGACTCTTTAGTGGCATGTCCTTATACTCACTCACTCACTCACTCACTTACTCACTGACTGACTGATTCAGACTCCTTGTTATTACTGCTATTGTTGTTGTTGTTATTGTTGTTATTGTTGTTGTACCAGAATTTGACGCAAAGTTAATGTCACTTGACATGTGTCATTTGCAAAATGGGTAACCTCGAACGCTAACTCAACTTCCGGTATGTTAAAAAGTTTGCGGCGCATAAAATGACTTCCTGCGTTGTTACTGCTTTCCTGTTTACGAGTGTTCAGTGCCAGGCGTCGTCGTCGTCTTCGTCGTCGTCGTCGTCGTCGTCATCGTTTTCCTTCTTCACATATGTACTAAGTATATTTATATCTACAAGTGACTGACTGAGTGAGTGACTGAGTTTGTATATTGGCAATAACGTCAAGTGTTGTTGCAAATATTGAACGTTGCCTGACTGCCTGCTGACGTTCGCTTTATTATATACATTTGTATACCTAGGATACATCCATGTCTATAGACAGATAGAGAGAAAGATATACACACATATCTATATGTATGTGTATAATAAGAAACAAAATAGTAACAACAAAATACAACCAAGGATGATAACGACGGCATCGACGAAGACGACGCCTGATTTTATGCAAAGTTTTTATTTTCTTTATACTAAAGTTAAGTGCTAAGGAAGAATCAAAATTCGGCACGTGTAATGAGAAAAGACATGGAAATAGCAGGAAGCCAGGAAAATGAAAAGCAATTCCAAGGTCTAAGAACACCGTTATGGAACGAGTGAAATACATTAGAAAACAGCGCATTAAAAGAAAATGAGAAGGGAGGACCTCCATCCCCCGCTCTCTCTCTCTCTCACTCTCTTTCTTCAGCATTAGGGAAAGTAAAAGGAAACAGCTGCAAGAGATCAATAGATTAGAGGGACTATGAGTAGAGATCTCTCAGAGATATGAGATATGAGAGAAAAGGAAACAATAAAAAATGAGTTTGATAAAGAAAAGGAGCGCTATTAGAATAAGATAAAACCTTGGAAAAAGGTCAAAGTAGAAAATATGTAAATTTAAAGCAACTTAAGATTAAATAGGAAATCAATTGAGGTACATATTCACTCAAACTTGATAATAACATAAAGAAAATTAACTCTGATATTTTGGAGATCAATTCGAAACTAATTTGAAAACATAATAGAAAAACAGCTACCAGTGGCTTTACTGAACTGGAACCATATCGAAATGGGAAAGAAACAAACAATATTAGGAGAGCATTATTACAATAGCATATTATGAAGGTATAAGCACTCAATTTAAAGTTAAGTCAAAGATTTATCTAGAGATGATGAAATAGAAGAAAATTTATTAAAATATTAGAGCTCTCGCTCTCCTCCTACTTAAATAAGAGGGCTACTATTTATATTTTGGGAATAGAAAATAATAAGAAACATTTTTAAATGAAAACGTCTTTATTGTTTTTCAAAATATTCATCATAATGATCAAAGCACTTATGCATTCATTCATAATATTTGTCACATTTTTCCATTCCTCTTGAAACACTTTCAAAATATGGTTTTTCAACTGCTTCTTCGGCGCTCATAAATCGTTGACCACACAATTTAACTTTGATATTCGTAAACAAGAATAAGTCATTGGGTGTCAAATGAAGACTGTACGAAGGATGAGTCATCAATGCGATGTTTTGACTGTTCAAAAATTCACCTGTTTGATGAGATGTGCGACGACGCTCGCATTGTCATGAATTGATCGTCCTACAAGCGAAACAATGGTCACATAACCCAATCGGCCGAAGAAACAGGCAACCATTTGCCTTTCAGTGCTTCGAGTGCGAACAACTTTTTCTTTTGCATTTGGCTCGTTTTGGAACACCCACACAGTCCATTGCTGTTTTGTTTCGACTTCATACGTATATATCCATGTTTCATCACCTTTCACGACTTTCACGACAGGTCTTTTGAAGCACCACGGTTGAACTTGTTAAGCATTTCCTTACACAAATCAACGGGAGCCATGGTTTGAGATGCATATTGATAAATTATGGAATATCCCACGACTGCAACTAAGTGATACAAAATCGAATGTATTGAAGTGGATCTAATGTGCAAGGATGTCTCTTGCTCACGATATGTCACATAACACATCTTGCATTATCAGTTCATGCACTGCATCGATATTTTGTGGCAAAACAACTGATTTTGGACGACATCACAATTGAATTCACAATACCAGCGATATACTGTGGTTTTTGATGGGTCTTTATGGCCATATAAAAATTTGAGTTCATCGACACATTCTTGTTGAGATAATCCACATCGCAAGTTAGGAAAATGTATCCAACAAAAACCTTATCTGGAAATTTCCATTTTTAATACGATAATTTATTTTGCATTAAAGTGTGACAATGCATTTTCAAAATCCAAATGGCAAAATACTCTTGAGCCGATTTGGTATTGAATCTTTTAAACTTGTAGTTGAAGGCAGGTTTTTGTTATCCAAGTTCAACTAAAGTAAGGCTAACCAAGCGATTTCTGCCATATATCAATGCCAATAGGTAGCTTGTTAAATGTTTCAGCTTTATATTTTCTTGTCTTTCTAACCAATTTTTATGAGCAATTTTTTTTTTCCTTTTGTAAGAAAACTGAATGCAACAAAAATATTATCCACCTTCACAGCATTTTTTTGTCTCGGCCGACCATTTTTTTTTTTCGTAAATCGGCTAAGCAAAGCTACTTTGCTTGCAAACATTGCTCTTGCCACAGAATGTTGTAGCAGTTGGAGTATGGAAAATCGCCTCTGCATATAGTAGTAGATTTCTTCAATTTTATTTTATTTTTTTTTTTTTTTATAGACAAGTTTCAGGCGTTTACTGTAATAAAGGCTCACAATCAAAGTAAAAATATCCAAATGCAAGAGTTTGGTGCATAAGAGAATTGTAGAGAGAGAGAATGAAGTGATTTAAAGAAGTTAAAGCAAAAGAAAAAAAATGTGTATGAAGTGGCAATATATCGGGGCAATAGTTGGCGACTACTAAAAAGTCGTTAAGCTCTTTCGACAAAATATTGTAAACGCATATACGAATAGACCAAAAAAAGAAAAAACTCAGAATAAAAGTAACACGGAGGAAGGAATACCCCAGCAGTTGTGTATACTACAAGAACATAGTTATATTGTGAGGTTTATACAAAGAGTTTATAGACATGAATTCAAGGCAAACAAGTATGTAAGTACATAAGTAAGTATATTGTTCATTGCAAAGGACTTCTATAACGACAAATACTTTTATAACATTCATTGGTTCTTCTAGCAGATACACAGATACTGAATCAAAACCAGCAAATGCAGCTGATGTAGTGAGTGGCAAAACACATTCAATGCCTGAAAAGAAGTGACTTCGAAAAGTTTTATTGGTTTTGCACACGTCAACGAAATACAAAATATTCACATTCTCATACCCATAGATATTTTTAGTATATGAGTGTATCTTCGTATCTGTGTGTATGTGTCAATTGAGTGTTGTTTGTTTTAAAGTCGCTTTAATCACTGTCAATCGATAGCTACTTATCATGAAAAACAAGAACTCAACTCTTAGAACTCTTTGCAGCTCAAAAGTATACTACACAATATATTATATAAAAGAGCTTAAGTTGCATAAATGAATGTGTGTGTATCTGAGTTTGTTTGTGTGCATGAGTGTGTAGAATTTGAAAAGGCTAAAAAATTGACAAAAAGACCAAAACTACGATAAAGGAAAAAGCATAAAACTGTCAAATGCACATTCACTTGACTATTTCCTTTAAAAGATACCAATCATCATCATCATCATCATCATCATCATCATCATCGTTTATCATTATCAATTAAAGTCTTTTGCAACTTGTCCAAAGCCAGGAAATGAAAGTGAATACATAAGAGAATAAACAAATGAATGTGTGAATAAATGATGGAAACTATTGATGATGATGATGATGACTCGGTTGAAAAAAACTTGTTTCCCTTCAAGGATTTTACAATATTTAAGATTTTTAGTTCTTTTCAGAAATAAGGCAAACAAAATTCTTCTAGAAGCTTCTACTGATTATTCATTGAAAACTATTTATGAATAAAAATTTTTTATGTTTATTTGAAAAATATTCTTAACAAATTTTCAATGTAAAATAATTTATTAAAATTGGCATTTGCACTTTCTTTCTTTTTTTTTTTTAAGTAGAAATCATATTCTTCATGGTCTGTTTAAAAATCTTCAAATTAATTAATTTTCATTAATTTTCTGACTTTTGAAATGGAAATTCTAGAATGAAACCCAAATACTTTTTGACATCCAAAGAAAACTGACGAGGGTTAACCTTAAATATAAGCTATACTTTCAACTGCGTGACCTTTACACAAAAACTTTGACTTTGAGTGACACACAACTTGAGTTAGTAATGGCAACAGGGAAAAACTTGGCGAAAATAGCTTCCTATCAAACTTACCTGACTAATGGTCACAAGTAATAATCGACTACCATACCAAACGGTTCAATTCAAGAATAAATTTGAGTTTAATTTTTTATTTTCAAAAAGTTCTGCTTCTCGTTCCTAGCCAACCATCTGTAGCATAAGTCTCCAATTTTGTTACATTTTAACAAAGTTCTGGCAGTTCCAATATATATTACAATTATAATATTTTGCTTTATCATTTAACCCTCTTAAGACAGTTGTTTCCAACCAGTGTTCCTTTAGCACTAGGCGTTACCTTCCAAGACTCTTCGTATATGCCTCAACAATACAATGCAGTTGGACAGAAAAGTAGCAAATGTTATCAAAAGTATTAATTCACGACTTGTTAAAATGAATTCCGATCTTGAGATCCTTCGCTTTCGTCGGTTGTTGAAAGGCAACATGCTGGAAAGATTATACGAGCTCCCCTGTTGAGTGGTTTTTAGGTACGAAAAAAATAAATGACTTTGATTGGAACAGTTTTCTGAGCCTAAAACCCAGATTCATTTGGCTTATATTGTGGATATTTTCAAACAATTAAATAAATGAAAATTGCAATGCAATGTTCCGGAAATACACATTTATAAAGTGCTGAAAATATATTTATTTAGGCACTGTGCTTTTATTTGCAAACTTCAATTATGGAACATATTTTCTGAAGAATTCAATCCTTACTGCCAAGAATAAGGCAATTCAAAAGCTGATACCCAACCAATTCGGCTCTAATGCTAGAGAAATTGCAGAACAAATCCAAGAAGAAAAACTTGGATTTGATTCTATGAAGAAGTTCTGGTGTAAAATTTCATATACTAAAATTCGAAACATGATTTTGTTCTATCTTACAAATTATTTATTAATTGTAAGACCAGCGAGCGTATTAATTTATCAGCGCTTCACATAGAAGCGTACATTCTCATTTTTGAAACAGACATTGAAGAGGCCGCATTTGACAATCAAATATTTGATTTCCAGGAATCAATTGAAATTAAGTGATGATATGCAAGGCAAAGCTAAGCTTTGAAGAAATATATTACTATAAGAATTCATGAACTTGTACAAAAACTGTTGCAAACTCATAAAACTCATTGATGTAAACTGAATTATCTATTAAAAATTATATGCTTTCAATTATAAGTTTTGAATTTTATAATTAAAATTATTATTAATTAAAACTATCGATTAAAGTTTATTATTATTGTTTTAACCTTATGCTATGTCTACGCTAGTAATAATGAAAGTGGGCACTGAACAAGGTTGGGAACCACTGTTCATAGATGTGAAATATCAAAAGAACGATCAAATATTTTCTTTCTTTTTGGGTTGGGCCTGGGTTAGATAACATTCAGAAGTGGTGTTTCAATGTTGATAAGAAGCAAAGAAAACGGATAAAAGCATGAATTTATTTCTAGCATATTTTCAGAATCGAATAGTATTTCTACAGTGAGTAAAATTTTGTGAGTTCTGATTTGGCGCGGCAGTTTTGAGTTCTGACAGATGGATTTTGGTTATATACACGCATGGAACGTTGTGGCTCATTATGAGAAATTTTTGTTCTTGCCGTTAGAACTCAGAGTTCTTCTTGAGTTCTGCAGAGTTCAGCTCACTGTGGACTGGCTATTATTGTATTATAACCTATGATTTTGAAATCTTTGTTACTTTAAAGCACAGATTACAATTTTGTGAAAAAATGCGAATTTAGAAATCAAAATGCAAATATGTACATTAAAATTTAAGTATTCATTTTCTCTTAGGATTAGAAAGAATCAAAGAAATATACGAATGGATTATATCTTCATTGTAATAGGGAGAACTTCCATTGAAGATATAATTTTGCAAAACAGTTATACTCAATTTAACTTTGTTAGATACTTACGTAGTGTGCAATGCCTTCCATTCCAACCTTGTGAGCACACACATGTTCCATTCTTGCATTGGCCATGCTCCGAGCAACGTGTATCACATGGTAATTGATCACAAAGATTACCAGTCCAACCGGGATTACAGCGACATTTGCCCGATTCACAGACTCCATTACGGCCGCAATCCAAACTGCAAACGGCTGTAAAGAGATCAAAATATATTATACATGTGAAAAACGAGAACAAATAAACATGGAAATATTTACAAAAAAAAAAAAAACCACAAGAATATTGTTTAATAAAATACACAAAAAAGAAAATTACAAGATAAAAAAGAAAGCAATAAAAAATGAAACAAACAAGAAGGGGAAATGAACAAAAATTAATAGTAAAATTTATGAAAAAAAAAATTCACACTGAAATTTCATTAAAGTAAAAATAACAACAAAATCAGAGGAAAAAGAAAGAAAACAAAAGAAAAATACGGAGGAGAAGAAGAAAAGCAGAGAGAATGAAAACATAAAGAATAAAAATAAAAAGAAAAAAAAAATTGCATTAAGCAATAAAGAAAATTTAACATTGATGAAAATGAAGGAAGAAGTAACAGCGCACCTCAACGAAGCGACCATTTATATGCTACCCTGACTCCCTAACTCACTGGCTTTCTGATTCTCTCATTCTGCCTGCCCTTTCTCACATGATGATGAGGGAGGGTGTTACAAATATTATAAGGAAAGCCTCGGAAGCAATGAAGATAGAAGTAACAACACACCTCAATGAAGCAACCATTCCTCCCTCCCAAGCTAATTCTCTGACACTCCCTGTCCTGCCTCATACGAACAGGACAAGGGGAGGTGGGCCCAAGCCCAAGCGTCAAAAATGACGTTAACGGACAACAATGCGTATGAGCGTTATAAAATGTTTATTATCGCCTCATATACACGAGCATCAGTGGCAGCCGGTACCCAGCACACGGCACATGACATTCAGTACCCAGCATCCAGCTCCTAAATGTCTTCTATTGGCCGCAGGCGTTCATTCGTTAGCACCAGTTCCCTTGGTAAATACACAAGCGTTGCTATTCATCCAAACCATTTATATAAAAATAAAAAAAAATAAAAATAAAAACTAATAAAAATTTGACTTCAGTTGAGTGAAGTTTGGAGTCCCTTTTGCTGGAAGAAGCTACGCCTATGCCTGTTTTTACTTGAGAATATCTGTAGCAATTCGTGGTGTTATGGCATTTTGATGCTTGTTGCGAGTTGTTGCGTATCATAAAAATGACATTATAAATGTAACACACCAGCTTTTGATACATATTTGTGTATCTCACACGTTTGCAGTACAATATATATGTAGGTATATGATGTCTTGGGGGAGTCGGGGACCGTACAAGTACACCGCAATCAGAACTTTTTAGCATTGCTCCGGTATGTTGGTTGAACATTAAATGCATGACTTTTGTATACTTGATAACTTGGCTTGACTTGGTCAGAGGTTATGTGGTGTTGGTTTAGAGTTTGCTTATGCTTTGCAACTGGCCTCACTCAGCTTATCAGCCTTTTTCGCTTACCCACTCTCTATACTCTACTTTCTCTCTCTCTCTCTCTCCTTCTCTCTCTACTGCTCAGACAACTCATCCTCATCTTTGCTTTTCTCGATTCCCCTACTTATTGGGAAGTTTCTCCATATTTTGATGTGCGTTTCGCCCATAAATGCCTGTTGGCATTCTCAAATTGAGAATCTTCTTTTTTTGTGTATTATTGTACTATTTATATAAAAACGTGTTTTAAATGGCGTTGAGAGTTTACTTAAAGCCGGGAAGGAGCAAAGTGACATAAAAGGAGACAGAGAGGCCAGTGAGGGAATTAAGTAGCAGTAGGTAGATATAATGTTCATAAAGTCTAGTGGCTCAAAGCAGGCGTAAATTTATTTTATTTATATTTTTTATTGTTCTTTTCCCTAACATTCTTCTTTCTGTCCTTTTGGCCTCTACAATACTATTACAATTAGTTGCTATGTTTCTTGGTTAAGGGTCGAGTTGGGTTCAATTGGGTTGGGTTGGTTAGTTTCGTTTCGTTTCGTTTCATTTGGTTTGGTTTGCTTTGGTTTCGGTTAGGTCTGGTCGAATCGGATCGGATCGGGTCGGGTGGCTTGGTAAGTTTTATAGAAATAATGGCAATGCTGGTGGTAGAAATAAATAATAAATGAATACTTATGAACAATGGAACCAGGACAAAACAGAACAGAACATAACAGAACAGAACGGGACATAACAAAACAAACCAAAATCAAATTAAACCAAGAATCCACATAATGTCAGGTTTCAACTTCCTGCAGATAGTAGAGAATTTAAGCAAATTAGACATGTTTTCGTCAGGTTTCATTTTCATTTTTGACCATTTGGCAAAGGTACATTACATCTTACTCATTCATTTACTCATTTAATAATTCATTGTGCTTCTTTCTTTATTTTCTTTATTGTTCAGAGATGAAACGACCACATAACAAAATGGAAGTACTGCCACATCAAATATAGAGGAAGAAAACTCATTTATTTTCTAATATTACAATGTTTGTAACTATTTTGGTATTTTTATTATCTGCCCCAAAGTTATCCAAACTCAAAGCATCATACGCACATACACTTATATATATGCAACTAAAAACAAAAGAAATATACTTATATGATAATAAAGATGATGATGAAATTATTATACTATTTGTTTCGTCTTTTTTCACTGCTCTTCGCTCCAATTGGTTTTGTTTATTAAAATTTCTTCTTTTAGTAGAATGTTTTGTATTTAATTGAGCGCACTCATTTTAAATTTATCAAACTTGCCCACTTCTCTTTATTTTCCATATTCTTTATCTGTTACTTCCTTTATTTCTCTATGCAATGCCCTACAGGTTTTTAGATTCTTTGTAAAAAAAACAAAGGAGCTTGGCAGTCATTTCCAGATTTAATTTATTTACGACACCATACAATAAAATATCAAATATGAAAATATGATTTTAATCTCATTTTGAATAATCATTTATTTCTTCACATAAAACACTTTTTATGAATATGATTAAGTTTTCAAATACTTTTCCTTTAGAAATTTATAAAAAAGAGTCCAAAAATTCAAATTAAAACATGCATTCCTAATTTAATCTATCCAACTATTTGCCCATCAAAAAACCCTTTATTAACACATGTGATCACAAAACTGTGCAATGCAATTTTAGAAAACCAATCACTTTTTATTTAATGCTTTGAATTAAACAAGATAAATATTCTGTGATTGGAATATTTAATTAAGACTTGTCGCTATTGCTGGCATTAACAACAATACATTTGTATAAACATATACGTTACGTAACATACAATCCGCCTCACTTTAAAAGGCTTTTTTGTCAACCTGTGTATGTTTGCTCTCGCATTTATCAACACAACTTACAAGTGCCATGCCGCAGGCCAAACTCCCGGCTTTCCTTCTTTGTAGAAAGTCCAAGCGATAGTTCTTCAAATTAAACTGAATTTTACGTCTAAGAAGATATTGCGATGCCAGTGTAGTTCTGGTAAATTGATGATTGAGCTTTGAGTTTGGTATGAAATTGAAGCTTTTCTATATTTTTTCATCTCTTTGTCCATTTAGCTATCAGATCAAGATTTCTAATAGTGGTTAAGCTTATATTATTACAACATTTTTCTTTTAACTTTATAACAAAGTCATAGGTATTTGAAGTTTTCCCATCAGCGCTTTTAAGTATACTTTGTGTTCGGAAATAACTTTTCGATTTTTTTCGTTCTTTATACATACTTATATTTGAACATATAGGCCAGGACCTCTATAAATTATTATTTTGGCTTTTTTGAAACATCGAACAATTTTACTTTATTTTAAAACTAAAGAGTCCATATAGTATACTGATAACAATGATTTTCAAATAAAATACATTGTAGGTTTACTATAATTATTATTATTTTTATGGAAGAACAGTAGGAACAACAGCAAGGATAATAACAAATATCGTAGGACACAAAACGAAGGACCTTCTAGGTAGCTTATTGTACTGTGGCTGCCCACTCTAAGTATTATGCAAAATAATTGAAAAACCAAAAAGAATATTCATTTAGGTGCCATCGTACTTTCTCGTATACCTTATATAAATTAAGCATACTTGAGGAAATTAAGAGAAGTAACATATAGTTTTTAGGGCAACTATTGTATTGTATATTAAATAAAAATCCGATCAAGGTATCATTCCTTAATTGCCAGAAAGTATTTCTTTAATGTATCATTTTTTGCTCAATATTATATAAGTAATTATTAATCTTTTTTCTTTTTAGGTCCCTATAATTATAAAGCGTGTTGAGGCGATGATGGTTGCCATACTGGCTCAAATCCAAGCGCAGATCTCTGATCTCTTCTCAGATCAGCAAAGCACTGTCAAGCGTGTTTGTAAATCTATGCAAATTGAACTCCGGACGACAATCTCGAATGCTAATGGCTTATGTTCGAATATGCATTGATGAGTATCACACACGTATATAATTTTAAATACATGTTTCAGTAACCATACTTGATTTTATCCCACTTGAATATGAAAGAAATGACCGAAATCTCATTAACCCTGCTACTACGTTAGAAAAAAAATACACATGTTATGTTCGGGTCATATGGCCCCACATTTTTATATT
>JBANCV010000322.1:0-35448 GCA_037040105.1 Amiota albilabris
CTTGAGTGAATTATCCTTTACTCACTTTAAAACTTCATATTCACCTAAGATGGTGATTTACACTGCGTATACTTATTACAGATCAATGTAAATACACATACACCATGTAAATCTTGCAATAAAGTGAGTGAGACAATTAGGAAAATAGTAATTTCATAAGATGATAGACGACAAACTAGAAATGAATAATTAACTCAGTGTTTCACTAGAGTGAATTATCCTTTTCTCACTTTAAAACTTCATATTCACCTTAGTTGTCGATTTACACTGCGTATACTTATTACAGATCAATGTAAATACGCATACACCATGTAAATCTTTCAATAAAGTGAGTGAGACAATTAGGAAAATACTATTTTCATAAGATGATAGACGACAAACTAGAAATGAATAATTAACTCAGTGCTTCACTTGAGTGAATTATCCTTTACTCACTTTAAAACTTCATATTCACCTAAGATGGTGATTTACACTGCGTATACTTATTTCAGATCAATGTAAATACGCATACACCATGTAAATCTTTAAAAATAATAAGTGAGACAATTAAGAATATTTTGGTTGACTTACAAAATAATAATTCGAGGAATATTGAGAGAACTTTCAAGAATTTTGAGTATCATTATTTATTTTTACTACGTGGGTAGTCATTCTGTAAAGTACTGAACAGCACAATCATTGTGGAATAAGCTATTTATTGTTATGTTGAAATTTGTTTATGCGCTTGGAATTTGATCGATGAATTCACAGATATCTTATATTGTTTACCCATGGAATTTTTTCATTGTTTAGTTCTAAGGAGTAACACCTTTCACAGGTGTTGTTTTTTTTTTTTTTGGAAGGAAGGCATCAACAGCCTGACCGGTCTACAACCGAAGTGTGGGACTTTAACCTCTCTAAAAACTTCCGCATCATGTCCGCTTGTCCCTCCAGAACACTCGCTAGATATTTTGTCGGATGGCAAGGGGAGGATTTCTGCTCAGAGTCTGTTTGTCCCAAGTATATTAGTCTTCTATTGTGCTTACATGCTCGTATGTATATATTGAGTAGCTGTAAAAAGGGTATATGTTCAGAAGTTACAAATTTCACTGGAGTGCTTATGTTAGAGGCATTGTCTAAGTTAGTTACTATCTACAATAGTATATTTTGTTAATTTAATTGTTAGAATTATATTGAAAATGCGAAATAAACTGTTTAAAAATAAAACAAAAAAACATAAAAGAAAACATGGAAAGACGACACTGTATTAGACTAAATGCATTTTGAGGATAATCATGTTCAGATGTAATAATATATCTATCTATGTATAATATATGGTAATTGGAAAGTAATTAGATGGACGGGGATAAGAGAAGCGGTCTTCATGCACTACTGAATGATATCAATCTACTTAAAAATAAAAATAATATAAAACAAGTATCCTTTTTCATTTTACTTTCTCATCTGCTCACAATTTCGAATTGACAATTGTTTTCTCAATTTCTTTTCTTGATATATTAATACATTGTTTCTGTTATCTGATTATGCGTTTTCTTTGTTTGTTGTTATTCATTCTTCTTGCTTATTTATTTATTTGTTTGTTTATTTATTTGTTTTTGTACGTTAGATGTTGATTACCTTTGCACGCATGCATATTTGATTCTTATTAAATTAATTTGCATAATTTTCATTGTTTATTATTCAATGATGTTTTATTTTATGAGCGAGTATCAGCAGTATATGCAAACAAGTACATGTGTTACTTATGTACGCATATTAGTCACACACTTTTCAGGTCTTTGGTTACCTTATACTTATTGTATACTTTGTTATTTGGAACCTGAATTCAATATCAAAATATTGTACTTACCAAAGAATAGAAAACAAACAACCAAGTACAATAGTCGGCATAAATGTTATATCAAAATACCAAAGAATGTAAACCAAACAACATACTCGTAGTAACAATAAGTATGATATCTTAATACCAATGAATACAAACCAAATATTTTACAATAATCGGCAGAAATGTTATGTCATAATTACTAAATGATACAAACAAAATAGCTTAGGACCTTACCTTATAGAACACATTAAGACACTGGATTGTCAATTTATACTTTTAGCCACAATCGTGGGTAACCCCGTAAATAAATCATGCTGTAAAGAAGTGAACTAACAGGTGGCAACAAAATATAAGGGATTAGTTTCTTGTAAACCGAGAAGGAGCATTAAAATTTATGCTAACTAGGAAAGATGGGAAAAAGATACTGATTACGTTTAAATGGAATAAGAACGTGATACCAAGAGTAGTTCTACGACTTGATAATTTCGTGCGGAGGTTTAAATGAACTTTTTAGTCTTCCGTATTCAAAGACTGTTAACGGGACCCTATTACTAAACTCACGCCGTCTGTCCGTGCGTCCGACTCCGGCTGCACTCCTGAACCCTCAAAGAAAGAACGTAGAAATTTGCACAGAATGTATATTTCTATTGTTATATTCACAACAAATAATAAAATTAATATAAAGTTCAAAATTAAACGGGGTCCCCCTTACAATAAATATGTTTTTAGTTTGATACCCCAAAAGTATGAAGCACTTTATTATTTTGCAAATTTTATCACTTGCGCCATCTGTGTGTGACTTGTTCATTTATACCAATATTGAAACAAAATTGCACTGTGTTCTTTAATGGTCATCTCATTCATATTCAAATGGAGTAAATTGAAGTATGGTCACTGAAACTATACAGCAAAAATTAAATACATTATCTATCAGGTTCTTATTAGAAAAACTATTTAATTTTTTATGCTAACGAATTTAAATTTGGACACTATTAGTGCCTGACCAATATTCATCATCCATGTAAATTTCAAGATCATAGCATTACTGAATCACATAGCTCCTATACGAAAAACTTTTTCTAGGGGCTGCGTGAAGAGAATTAGTCGGAAATACACTTCTTTCAGGTATTCCTTATGTTATTTCATCTCTTTTTCTCATTATTTATATGATGTTCGTTAATAGTTGGCCAGTGTAATATATAGGGTCCAGTCCAATTTCATCATCATCCTATTGTAACATAAACAACTTCGCAATCAGTTTAGTTTGTCATCGTAGAGAGGGTAATGATTATTCAGATCATTTTAAATAATCGAATATTAATGTTTATCCATGGAACCATTGATCAGCTTCAAATCACTTAAGACCATATTATTATTATTGACATGATAGAACCACCATATCAGAAGTCTTTTCTGAATCTCCTTTTAAGATACATTGTTATTGATATACATTATTATCAAACCGCAAACCATTTTTCTCCCTTGCTATATACAAAAGTATTCTTTCTTTAAGCATTACCGAATTGCGAATAATCCAGGCTCGGATGTCTTATTAAACCCATTGATTTTAATAAAACATTTGTTGTTTTTTCAATATTAATAATTTAACAATATCATTGTTGATGTTGACGGTTCTAACCAAACAATTTACATCAAGAAATGTCCACATCAAGTAATATTGTTGAGAAATATGCCTTTGTATTTTCGTTATACAAAGACAAAGACAATGGTAATGGCAATGGCAATTCTCTTTGTTCAATTATTTATTTCATTCTTCCATCTGAATCCAAACTGATGATCAGGAATTATGTCATTTGTCATTTGAGAATAAAATAACAATCCAATCCAATCCAATCCAATCCAATCTAATCTTCTAAAGCAATTTATAAGGTTTTAGGAGCAGACTTGTAAGATGAAGTTCTTGGATTTGAAAGAAAATTTCATTCTGTTTGTTCTTTAGTTCTGATTTTCACTTGCACTTGCAATAACATATGTTAAAAGTAACTAAACTAATATAAAGTGCTTGGCACAAGTAAGTTGTAATATTATGCCGACTATTGTAGAATAAATTCCATTGTTTTTTTTTTTTTTTTTTTTTTGATTATTTTCTTCTTTGGTTTTCTTTCCTTTTTCAATTTTTTATTTTCATTTTCAATTATTTATGTTCTTAGTTTGTTTTTTGTTCCATTATTAAATCTATTTGTCTCATGCCTCCTGTCCGCTTGCCTCGTTCTAAATATTTTGCTTATTTATTCAAGTGTTAGAAAGAATTCAAGTTGATTTAAAGAGAATCAAATATTTGCTTGTTTACCTTATTATTTTATATATAGTTTGGCTTAATTTGCTTGGGTTCGGTTTGGGTTGTGTTGGGTTCGGTTGGGTTGAGTTGAGTTGAGTTGATTTGAGAGCATTTATTGTATTTATTGGACTCGACAAAAATTTATGCAATATTCGCATATTTTTATATTATTGTACTACAATATACTATACATAACATACATAGTATAATATTTTGTTCTGTGAATGAAACAGAATTGAAGAAAAAGTTTATGAAATTTTTAAATTTTTTTTGTTTTTTTTTTTTTGAAAAAGAACAACATTTTCCAAAAGAAATAGAGTGGGAGAGAATGAACGAAGAAGGGGAGAAGGGAAGAAGGGAGAGGTAGAAAATATACTGTTATTTGTTGGACTTGATTGAGTTTTAACCAAATGCCATAAAAAAAAAAATATTGCTACGCATACCCTTCTTCATACCATATTTCTGCTGCTGCTGTTCCTGCTCCTGCTCCTGCTCCTGCTTCTACATCAACGCCTACCTCCTGCCTAGCATCAACAAAAAATAAATAACTTTGGAAATTAAAAATCTTCACCAACTACAACAAAACAAACAAACAAACACATGAAAAATAAATTCAAACTTTTTATTTTGTTATTTTACTTTGTTTGGAATTTTTCATTTCATTTTTATAACATTCTTGTATATATATTCTTTAAATACACTTCACTTTTAATACTAGTCTATTGCAAGTGTCATAATGTTTGCAACACATGCACCCACATACCTGTGTATAAGCTTAAGGGCATGACAATTGAACTGCAGTTGAGTGATGTTAAGTGAAGTGAAGATACTGAAATAATATTGAATAAAATTTGTAAATTTTATCTGACAAAATACTTACATTTGTCATAAGTTTTTTTGCTATAGGTTTTTAGATCATGATGATCATGTTTGAACTTCTTATACACGTATACTAGCGTTGCCCGGCGAGCGTTGCTACTCCCCCAAATGTGATGCTAGTGAGTGTTTCCTCTAGTCATTATTATTGTCTAATAAATTATCAATATGAAAGCGTGACAATGAAAAGTTTTCTTCTGTTAGCAAAAATATAAGTACTTCATTGCACCAACCATCGCAGAAGGTGATCCTGCAGCGCCATCTAGAGGCAAGTTATGCTAAAATGGATGGTGTAAGAATATTTTCCGGGTTCGTACGTCTAGAAGGTAATCTCTGGTGCGCCATCTAGCGATGATTTAAAGCAAAGTGCATAGCATAGAAACCTTTTCCATGAAATAATACATAACTGAGCCAAATTTCATGGCAATCGGTCAAACAGTGTCGGAGTTTATCGCTCTTAAACTTATTTTCTCATCCTCTTTTTTTTTTTATATAGATTTTATTATTTTCTGTATTAATCTGTTGTTACAATTGATTAGAAGATTGCAAGATTAAAGATAAGCGAAGATGATTTAGTTTAAATAATCAGTATATCATCAAGATGTTTATTAGATTTAGTGGACTCCATATTGTTTTGGAACTCTCATAAGAACCAGAAGCGGAAGCGGAACCATAATCAAAACATTCACTAGAAACACTGTTTAATGGGGAGTGTTGTGAAAAGGCTTGGAATCCATTCGATGGACAATCCAACAACTTTTCTGAACGTTAGCTGGGATCTTTCTATTTCTAACATATTGATAATTAAGATGTCGATAATCTCAGCCATGAAAATAAAGCAATATCATGGCATTACAATAGATTGATCTAGGCAGTTTAATACCATAATAAATTCTCGAATTATATATATATCTTCTCTACAGAAAATTGATGATACTAATGATAACATAAGTAAGACAAAAGTGTCTTCTAAGGAAGAAGTTAGCTCAACGAGGAAATATGATGATGAAAATGAAAAATGTTCCTGAAAGTTTCCAGTTTTCAATTCTAAATATTTTCTTCTTTTCAATTAGTATATCATATATCAATCTATTAACCATAAAAAAAGAAAGATGATTGATTGATAATAATACAATACAAATTTAAAAAAATAACCAAAAAAAAATGGTATTTTTGGCTAAGCCGAATATGTAATACTCTTCAAGCATCCCCTAGAAAACGTTTTTTGTATGGGATCGCATAGATCCAGTAATCCTAGGACTTTGAAATTTACATGGTTGATATATATGATTCAGAGACTTATTGTGCAAAAAAGAAAAACAAATTATATTTGATTAGAAGCTTTGTATGAGAGGTACCCATCCTAGTGGTCCGATTTGGCTGATTCCAACAAATGTACTGCTTATGGTAAAAAGAAAGCAAAACTTCAGCTTTCTAGCTCAAAAACTGAGGGATTAGTTTGTATACATACAGACAGACATGGCTAGATCAACTCGTCTATTCACTAGGTGAAGAGTATAAAAACTTAAAACTTAAAACTTTTTACTGTAGATCAAATAAAGTGTGGTTTAAAAAAGGAAACAAATTCCTATTCTGTTGTTGTTGTTGTTTTTCTTATATTCATTTTTACTTATGCTGAATCTTTTTTCATTTCTTTTGATCTACATATACAATAAAACCATGATGAAGACCCTTTATAATGCAATATAACAAAAAACAATGGAAGAAGCTTCTCAAGGTGAATTGAGAAAACCAAAACCAAGAAAAGCAGAAAAAAAAATATTGGTAAAAAACTTTGTTTCTATCCAACATAACGGTGAACTTTTATACACAAAAAACAATACAAAATAAATAATTAAAGAAAAATCTTAAGTCTCCGCAAATACTTAAACCGAAAATCAAAGTAAAACTTATTTCAATTTAACTTTAAACAAAAAAAAAAAAAAAAAAAAAAAAGGAAAAGAAAGGAAAAGGAAAAAAAATCAAAATAAAAGTAAATAAGAAAATCGCATATCTAAATCGTTTTGAGGATTACAGTTAATACGTATACGTATTAGTAATGGTTATGTGAGCAAACAGATTCTATTGTATGATTACCTTTTTTCCTTAAGGATTCCCATCATACCTTTCCCATATAGAATGCCGAAGAGTTTCGCAATGCATTGATTAAGACATCGAAGACATCACATGGTGATGATGATCATCTAGTTCAACTTCATCACTCTATGCATTGAAATTTTATATGGGTGTCTTGCGCTGATTGAAGTTTCACTATCACTAAGAGAAGTAGATCTCTAATCTTTTAGTTCCTGTTCCCCCAAGAGCTTCAGTAGCCTAATAGCTGTGCCTTGAAAATTGATTTATTAAGGATGTAGATACATTAGTGAGCAGATTTATCCATATACAAAGCGCCCAACTTCTGCCATGTGAAGAATATATGTGGTTTTTCATTTTTGTTGCCGTTTTTGATTTGTTACCTATACCGAGGTCCTGATTAGTCAACGTTCCTGGCTCTGTCTGTTGCTTGAATTGTCGTTTTTAGCAGTGAAGAGCTTTTCCATCGCCAGAGCCATCACGGTACAAATCTTTTAAATGAAATTAAGAAATGATAATCAAAACTCTCGTAGCATTGGTTAAGTATTTTCAGATAACTCTTTTAAACTATTGCTGATATTGTGCCATGTCAGCTAACTATCCCATGGGCATGGATAGCATGAAACCTATCACATATATCAGTTTTAATTGAGACCGTCAATTGATATGATTATTTATGTACTTATATCCGATTGAAAGGTCAAAAAGAAAATATTCTATTTGCTTATCAGTATATATAAGTTCAGGATTGACCACACCAGACACAATTCACCCAGAAGGCAGTGATTATTTTCTAATGCTCAATTGAAAGAAAATATCTGTGGCTTTCATTTTCATATTCATTGTTTTATTTTTTGTGATTTTCAGCCATACAAAACAAAAATATAAAAAGGGAAAGTTCATTTTTTATTAAAACAACTAAAATTAGTAACCACTGTAGCCATCTCGGATTATTCCAACATCGTAAGTTCGTTTTTTCATCGAATCAATTAATTTTCTTTTTAAGCTTAAATGCCGCGATCAACACGTTTGACTGAGCAAGAAAAGGGCTCAATCAGTGCATATTCAATGTCTGGCTTGAATGTGAGCCAGATATCAAAAAAAAATTGGTCGTAGTCGTAATGTTATTGCGAATTTCTTAAGAAGCCCAGAAGAATACGGTAAAGCACGCAGTATGGGAAGGAAACCGATACTTACTGGACGAGATAGAAAGAGCATCATAAAAAAGCGAGCAATTCTACTACTTCGTGCTCCCAACTTGCTGCTTCTTGCAGGAAGCAAGTGTCTCCAATGACTGTTTGGCGGACATTAAAATCATCGGAACACATTGTTAGAGGTGTGTTGAATAAGGTACCCTGGCTGTACAAGCGTCATAAGGCAGCTCGTCTCCTTTTTGCTCAAAGTAACTTGGCAACAAACTGAGACTCAGTAAGATATTTTTTAGTTGGACTCTGTTTTATGAATTTAATGTGAGTTCCTTAAAACAGGTAATTTTTTCCGATGTGAAAAAATTTAATCTTGATGGACCAGTTGGGTTTCACTATTATTGGCGTGATCTGAGGAAAGAGCCCCATGTTTTTTCTAAAATAAACTTTTGTGGCGGATCGGTAATGGTGTGGGGCGCATTTAAAAAATCTGGTACGCATGAATTAAGGTTCACGAGCTCAAGAATGAACAGCGAAGCGAACATAAATGTGCTGGGGGGTAGTCTGTTCCCTTTTTTGGTGGAAAACAGAGAAGAATCACTTATTTTCATGCAGGACAATGCGTGTATACACACAAGTCGCCAAACAATGACTTTTTTAGACAATTACTCTGTACAAGTTATCAACTGGCCGGCTTATTCCCCAGACCTAAATCCGATGGAAAACTTATGGGGAATACTAGTCCGAAGGATTTACAATAATCCAAAACAATATGATTCCATTGAAGAGTTGAAAAGGGCAATAATAAGAATAATAAGAATGGGACCAATTGGATTCAAAATTGCTTAAAAATCAAATAATTTAATTAATTAAATTAAAATAAAATTAATTATTAAGATTTCCTTGTGCTGATATCGTATTAAAAATTTGATTCTTCATATTGTCAATGAGATTTTTAAGCAATTTTGAATCCAATTGGTCCCATTCTTATTATTCTTATTATTGCCAGTTCATTATAGCAATATCGTCTAATTCGCCTAGAAGACCCGTGACCTATAAATTATCTTCCCTGTGTAATTGTAGATATCTTCTTCATAATAACCCATCGCTTGTCTTATTTAAGGAAACATTTTAATTGCCTTTAACTTTCACTGTGGTATCAGTAGCCAGCAAATTTTGTGTTATCTCCTTCTTCTTCTAGATCCTAATTGGGTTCGTTAAATGAACTTTGAATGACCCATAAAAGAACTCGGAAGCGGTGCCAATGAAGTATTTTTTACCAGCAAAGATGCTTAGCTAGACAGTCAAGTCGGTTGTTTCAATACCATTGTATCCTTCGTATAGAGACAAGCAATCTCACAACATACAGAAGAGGGAGAAGATTGTAGAGAATGCGAGAGATGTACGAGCTCCTTTAACTATCTCAGTATAGGATATAAATATGTGCACATTCATAGCATTCATCTTTTGTCACAGGCATTATCTGACGTATATTTCAATGTTTCATATATTATTGTAGTTAGCTGATGATTTACAAGAATGGATTCCCATTGGCATAGATTTGAAATTCGGGGCCATGGATTCCTGCTTCAGTAAATCCATTTATCATTTTTGACCCTTTATTCAAACACCTCTACACATAAGATTCAAAAAATATTGCAAAACATAGATAGTACTTTATATCTACAGTTTAAACCGTCCTCAATGATGTTGATGCTGGTAAAGTTTCTAAAGAATTGAGCTCTTTATAGTAAAATCTCCCGCAGTATTACTGTCCGCCTGGAAGAGACGCCTGCGACTAGAGTTATTTTCTTTACAACAATCTGCTTGACGTTCAAATCGAATCAAATGTTTGTCAGCAATTGTATGCTTTCCTAGTGGTTCCATTTCCATTGCATGTCGCAATGAAAATAATATGGAAAAAAAAAAAAATAAAATCTAATCAAAGAAAATCGGAATTAATCTTTGCAAGCAGCATGTCAAAATAACAAAACACATAAATACAAATCAAAACAAATAAATGACAAAAGCAAAAAACATCAATAATAAATCTAAATCAATAAAAATACAAAATAAAAACAAGTGAAAGTATAAAAAGATAATATAGCACGAGTACTACATATGAACATACTACAGTGGTGGACAAAACTATGCATAATAATAAGTATTTAGGGATGACACTTGGTCGTTCTTCAATTTCATTTTCACATTCATCATTATTATTGATGTACTGTATATTTTCTCATACAATCCCAATGTGTCAATCCAATTTTCGAATCTCCAAGGAGCATGAGAGGAGTAATGGGTCATGGATCACATGAGCAGCTTGATCTAGTCAAGTCCAATAACTTGACCGAGAAGGTGTCAAAAAATATTCAATTCACTTTGTATACTTTTTACAATAATTTGATTTGAATAAGCAACAAATGATTTTCAATCAATAGGATTTCGTGAATAGTTTTCTTAACCACTGTAAACATTAAGTATGTAAAAATGAGAATATAATATATATGTACATATATAATGAGAATAATTTTCCTGTCATGCATTTATCATCATCGTCATCCGCTTTCTGATTTGTAATTTCTTTTACACAATTTTTCCACTTTCACTTTCACTCTCACTTTAATCACAGGCTCGCGTTTAAGTCTCATTTGTCTGTTGTCTGCCTACATTCTTCATTCTTCATTCTTTATTTGCATTTGCATTTCGTTTTGTTTTTGTTTTTTTTAGGTTAATTTTCTTTTTGGTTTTCTTTTTGTTGTCTGTTGAGTTTTTTGTTTTTTTTTTGTTTTTTTCTTTTAAGTTGTCGTTAACCTGTTTTCTGTTATGCAAATACAATCAAATTGCACTGCGTGTCAATGAGTTGACGTTCAGCTGTTCTTAAACTTTGGAAGTTCCTAGACCCCTTATTGAATAACATTTGTCTCAGCGATTAGCAATCCAAACTCTAAACTATCTACAAAGCGCATGTGTAATGATATATTGAAATTATTTCAATGATCCCCGGTAATCACTCTGCTTACTCATAGATGCTTAAAAATCACTGAGAGTTAAATGTTAATCCAAGTAAACCATTATAAAAAAAAGAAAAAAAATGTACAGAACAGTCAGATGATTTTAAGAATAATGACAAAAAAAAGTAAAGAGGTTCTCATCCCAAAACTAAAGTACAAATGATCTATTTAGATTTTAAAAAAATCATCAGTTTCGAATCCATAACTGAACAGGCTTTATAGACAACTTTACTCCATACAAAAAAAAAAAAAAAAAGAAAACAGAAAGAAAGTTATCTTGGCCTTTGCCAAACAAGTAATACTCTTCATGAATCCCCCAAAGATTGTTTTTCATATGGGAGCTATGCAATCTAGTAATCTTATTATCTGGAAATTTATATGGTTGATGAATATTTCCCTATTTCAGTTTGATAGAACAAAGAACAAAAAAGTGTTTTCTAATAAAAACATGATTTTGAATAGGGGGTTTGTATGGGAGCAAGCTCTCCTGATAGTCTGGGGGTCTTGAAATTTTAGTGGCTTATGTATATGAGTCAAACACTTCCAGTGTTCATATATCAGTTTGATAGCACAAAAAGCAAAAAAGTTTTTCTAATGAGGACATGAATTTTTGTAGGGGGTTTGTAGGTATGGTATGGTATGGGTGCTCATCCTAGAGGTCTGATTCGGCTGATTCCGACAAATGTACTGCGTATGGCGTATGGAAGGCTTTGTGCAAAATGTTCTCTAGATGAAAAACTTAGGGACTAGTTTGCTTACATACAGACTCAATCTGGATCTCAGACTGGGCCTATCGTAATGCTGTTGTTGGAGGCCCAATATATGGTATACAGTATCATAGAGTATCATAGACAATAAAACAAAAATATATACAAATCAGGAAACCAGAACAAATTGGAGTTATATCAAAGATAAATATTTCGCTGTGCTTTAAGTTTATTTTTAAAAGCATTTTCAAAGTCATGTTAGAAGTGTAACACATAAGGAAAAAGGGAAAACCAGAAGTAGTTCATCATAGTATCTGGTTCAACAACAAAAACAATAACAATAATAAGTAGTAGTAAGTAGTTAAAAGTATAATAAGAATAACAAATCGGAAAACAATTCTAATCGAAATTCAAGTCAATTTGAATATTTTCGTTTCGTTTTTTTTATGACTGTGAATCATTTCCAATCAGGACATGATATTCATATGATACGATACATTCAATACAATACAGAAGAATAGAGAATAATACAATACAATCCATAGGTGGATGGGTTTAGGTTTACGTGTACCTTATTATTGTGTTTAACCCTTGAGTATGTTTGTTTTATTATTACTATAACTAAAAGTTTAGATGATTTCATGATTCCCTTCATAATTAAAATGAGTGATTTAGTCACACTTTAGCAGCAGGTTTGTAACCTATAAAATAAGAAGAAGAATTTGAAGATAAATTTTACATATTCATACTGAGATTGCGAACTGAGCTGAGCTGTTATTTTCAAAATACTTTATTTTTCTACTCAGTACAGTTTTGGATTAATGAAAGCTTTAGACCACCATAGATCAGAATTATCTTGTTGAAGGTTGAGGTCATATATATATACATATATATATTATATAAGACTTAAATTGTCATTTGTATGGTTATTTCATAGAATGCATTCTTCTTCTTGCTTTTAGAACCTTTTCCAGACTATGCTAGAATTTCCCTGACCTTTCCATCAAAATCGGTCCTGCGGCTTAGGAGTTTATAGAGCATATATGTACATACAAACATACTCTAAAATAGGTCATAAGACTTAGATTTACATTTAGATATATTATATAAGTAGTTCGGTTAAGATCGGATTCGATTGCATGGTTAGGCCTCCTTTACATCAATTAAAAACTAAATAATAAATTCTTTTACTTTTTGTCATACCCAATAGCTTTCCGTTAGCCTCAAATTTTAGATATACATACTTAACAAATTCTCAGCATTATACTTAAAATACTTATTGTAAATCATAAATATCAGAGATGAGGCTTGAGAGATCTATTGAAATTGATCAGATTTAGTTTAGTATACTATCATACACTTCCAAGAATGCTAGAATGATCCTGTATTTTTAATAGGTACACAGTGTCTGTTGTCTGAGAATATAAAGGAGGAATCTAAAGGGGCTAATGTTGCTTACAAGGAAATGTAAAAATATGGTAAATTCTCCCTACACCCAAACCGGCACACTCTACTCAAATATAATCATACCAAGCAGGATGGGTCGCTGGTATCATATAATACACATTTGTATAAAATTTAAGAAATGATCTATGAAATATCAACATAGAGTATTATAATGCTTAATAGATACTGTAAATAATAAGAGTCAAAGATCCATTTTTTTTTTTCATTTTGAAGTTTGGAAACTTTTTTAAAATTATTTTGACAACTGATAGATTATTATGGATATTGGATCGATAACAAAAATGCATGGTTCTCATATCCCATTCAAATCGATTGTTCAACGAATATTTATTCTGAAAGGAAAACTAGATTCTTGTTTCCTTATAATAATTTCCTTGATATCCAATTGGATTCCGTCCAACATCCAAAATGAAACTATTGAATTTATTTCGAATGAGCTATAGTTTCCCTAAGCTATAGTTTCCTAAGTTGAAACTATTGAATTTATTTCGAATGAGTTATAGTTTCCCTAAGTTGGCTTCTATGTATTCATGGGATCTCCAATGAAATGTGTATATTGTATATAATCGAAATTAATTTCTATGAAATTCAGTCTGAATGAATTTTAATTATTTTCTAGTTTAACGAAGCGCATAGGAAACACGAAAGGGATTAAATTGTCATTAATACCAAAAGATATATTATTAAGATTATAGTTTCATAATAATAATAATAATAATAATTTTTTCTTTTTTTTGCCAAACAAATGAGTTTGCGAATTTTGTATATTGTTAGTGTTTTTTGTATTTTTGTTTTTTTCGTTTTATGACAAATTGCTGCTTGACGTGATAAGCGACAAACGCAACAAAGTCTTCGATGCCGAAGCCGCCACTCCTTGACTTTTCTTTCTAGGTTTCTTTGCCTTACCTTAACCTCCTTCCCTGCCTAGTACTCCTTTATTAACTTGTTGTTGTTTATGTAGTTGATGATGTTGTTGTTGTTGTTGTTGTTGTTGATGTTGTTGTTGATGTTGTTGTTATTATTATTATTATTGTTGTTGTAATGAATTGCCTAACAAATACCGTAATTTGAATCAACAACAGTAACACGCCCACCACTCTACCTAAAATAAAACGGAAAAAAATAAAAAACAAATAAATGGAAAACGCCTTCTCCTTTTTTTCTTCTGCCTAGGGTCTGACACTCCTTGCATGCTTGCGTCCTCTCCCACGCTGCCATGCTATGCCTTGACAGTCAATATACCACAGAACTTGACTAGACTTGACTTGAGTTGAGTTCAGTTGAGTTGACTTTGTTCCTTTGAGTCTTTCAATAAATGAAGAATTTCATTTTGATTTTAGTTGCGCTTCAGTTTCCCTTTGGTACAGTTCAGTCGGTACAGTTCATTTCGATACAATTCACCTAAGTTCAATTCGATTAAGTTGAATTCAGATAAATTCAGTTTAAATTTTTCATTGGCATTTCCGAAAGCAATTCTTTAATTATTTATTGTTAAAATTTAAACTTGAGTTCAATCATGTCAACAAGTACATGGCAAACACTTGCCATCTCCGGTGTTCATCTCAAACTCACCGATAAATTTCCACCACGTCTAACCATGCGTAAAATATATAATGCTTCATATTTTCGGGAACGCGATGAACGCTATCATCATGAGATTGCTAATCATTATCGCGACTATAAGTTACGACAACCGCACCTTATCAATGGCAATGCCAATGCTAATGGCAATGCTGCTTATGGTAATGATGTTGTTCATGTTGTTGATGGTGGTGGAAATGATAATGGTATTGATATTGGTATTGGTATTGGTAGACGTCATCAAAGTCATTGGCAACGACGACAAGTGTACGTGCGACCGCAGCGTCCCATAGCCACAGAGACAACATCGATTCTCTATGCCGCAACTTATGGCGACGATTACGATTACGACAACTACTACGAATACGATAATGCTTACGATGGCAAAGTCAGCAGCGTCGGCAATTATAATGCATATAATAAACAGTTGATGATCGATTCAAATACGGAAATGCAATTAGAAACTTTGACGGTATTATTTGATAGAAATTACATTGGTGGCAATAGATATCGCAATGAATTGCCCATGCATACACAATATTTTCCAAGGTGAGATTCAGGTTACATTCAACTACGATAAATCAGAATCAGAATCAGAATAGTCAATAATGAGATTTACAAAAAGATGATGAGATAAGAGAATCACAATATTTCATATTTTATGTATGTATGTAAATACATATGTATCAGAACCGAAAACACCGAAACTTGTAATCAAATTATAAATACTTATATGTAATAAGTAGTAGATCATTTGATTATAGTTGAGTTTTCTTAATCAACCAAAAAAAAAAAATGTTCTTTCGAATCTTCTGATTCATGAATTAATCAGTAGATTGGGTACCTCATATATATGCAAATGATTTTACAATACAATTATCTCACAATGTGGTATGTGGACAGAAAGTCAGAGTAATGGACACTTAAATATTATTATAACTATACTCTTCACATAGTATAGTAAGTTTTTCATGAATTTCTTGATCAGCGCGACGAAACAGTTGATCTAGCTATGTCCGTCTGTCTGTCTGTCTGCCTTTCTGTCCCTCAGTTTTTGAGTGATAGAGCTGCAATTTTGCACTAAGCATTCTTTTTAACATACGTAGGATCATTGGTCAGAATCAACCGAATCGGATCAATCCAAGGGGTATCTCCCATACACACCCCCTTCTGAAATACATGTTCTTTTTTGTTTTTTTTGCTATCGAAATCAAATTTAAAAAATAAAAGTATTTGATCCATGTATATTACTTACTAAAATTTCAAGACCCTCGGTCTATCTGGAGAGGTACATCCTACATACAAGCCCCCTACTTAAATTCATGTTCTTATTAGAAAAACTTTTTTATTTTTTCTGCTATTACCATGAAATTTGGACACAATAAGTTTCTGATTCACATTCATTAACCATGTAAGTTTCAAAAAACATTTTCTACAGGCTGCATGAAGAGTATTACATTTTAGGCATAGTGGAACATCCCGTTCTTTCTGGTTTTCCTTTAATATACCGGCAGTGCATTCTTTTACAAATTCCATTTTCAAAGGCCGGCAGAATCTAATTGACTGTGGTGTTCTATTAAAACAAATTACTCGATCAAGTGCATCTGTAACTTTTAACGGATTAATTGTTGTGAAAAATAAATAAAACGGTGCAGGGAAAGAAGTTCATCAAATTGAAATCGTTGTTTGTACGAGCTTTGGCCTCTGAAACCTTTGAACTCGTAGCTTACTACTAATTCGCAATGTATTATATCAGATAAAACATCAAGGATTTCCCCTTTGATTGCGAGAATAAGGTCTGCTGTATGATTCAATAAGTTTTGAAAATATACAAGAAGCTGAATTATATGATGCTGTTTTGAGGCAATTTCTGATGCTAATTTTCTATTTAAACGAGACCCTCCATCTACATAATTTAACTGCTTACGACCCATTTTATTTTGTGATGTGTCGTGCTCATCAAACAAAATACTTATATATTGGCTTCAAGCCAATAAATGTCTGTTAATAAAAGCAACAAAGTGCTTCATTTTATTTGAAATTAAATTTTTAATATATTTGCTTAAATTATTCTTAATATGTTCAAGAATATATGATTTTACGGCGTTTGCTTGGTCGTTTTTTTTTTTTTAATAACTTCAGATTTTAGATGCTTATGTTAATAATCTCTGAACTTAAGTTAAGCTGATACCTTTGACTATGCAAAAATAACACTCCACAGAACACAAACACAATTGTTAGTTGTGAGCTAAAAATACACATAAACAACACATAAGACAATTGGTCAATGAAACACAACTACTAAAAAATATATAGTTACAATTTATTTTACATATTATCTTGAGTAACTATTTCAATATTTACTCGTTTTCGGTATGTTTACAATAAAAGATACAAGATGGAAAAATAAAATAAATACCCTTTTTCTTTTTTTGTTTTTTGACAAGTAAATTTACAATCAATTGGACAACGGAACCGTAAGCAAATGACAAAAAATAAGTCTTAAAAAAAACATCATATTGGGTGGTGGCAGATTATCTATACTTCAGCAAACCTGAAAGGTTGGTCCTGGGGGTGATTCTTTTTGAATCGGCGTGTATTGTGTTAGCAGTGACTGAAGGCCTATGACGAGATCGTTAGAATGAGCTTCAAGACGGGATATGTATTTTCTGGTGAATCTGCCAATTTCATCTTTAATCCATGGAACATGAAGATCTCCGTGTATGGTTGTATTCTTAATATGCCAAGAAGCATTTACTAGTCTGCGGAGAAGCTTTGATTGAAAACTCTGGAGTATCTCAATGTTAGAGTATGAAGCAGAGCCCCACAGCTGTATTCCATATGTCCATACGGACTTCAAAACTTTCTTGTAAACTAGTAGTTTATAACACAGGGACAGTTTTCACTTGTGCTTAGGAAGCCAAGGCATTTTTCTTAATTTAAATGCCATCTGTTGGCGCTTACCAGAGCTTGCCAGGGCAAGCCCCATGTATTTTGCGGTAAGCTCTGAGAGAATGATATCGTTGATTATGGAAACAAGAGGGCAGCTTTGTTTCCTTAGCTTAAATATCATATGCCTAGATTTGTCAGTGTTAATCATGATGTTCCAACGTTTTACCCAAGGTTCAACAATGAAAGCTGATGCTGTAACAGTGAGGATGCAGCCAGATGATCGTCAGCTGTAACTAAAAATGCAGTATCATTCATATAAGTAGCAACCAATAGGTTGTTACTTCTTTTAATTGGCATGTCAGATGTATATAGAGAGTATAAGATTGGCGCCAATATGCTTCCCTGCGGAACTCCGGATCTTATGCTTTTCAATTCAGACTCCGCGTCAATGTATTTGACATAAAAGATTCCATTTTCTGTATGATCTTAGAAGTAGAATGTATGGAGCTCAAAATTTTCTTTTTAGTTTGAAAAAAAGACGCGGATGCCTGCTTGATATCCAGAAATATAGCCTAGTAATAATGCTTTTTCTCAAAGGTGCCTAAAATACATATGATAACTCGGTGTCACTGTTCAGGGGTTCCATGACATTTCGGGAAACCAAATTCATGATCCAGGATCACTCGCTTATCCTCCAGTTTTGGCAGCTCTCTACACAAAAATATTCTTTCAAAATTTTCGAAATATTCGCAAGTAAAATTAGTTTGGAAAATAAGCTATTAAACTACAAATAAATTATAGCTCCTTTCTGGAAATTTAGTAACCAGCTTTCGTTGAAAAATACAGTTCCTTCAAAATAAGGCCCTCTTCCTTGACAACCTAGTCAATCCAAAACTCATAAACTATTGAGGTCTTTGTATATTATATTTCTTAAACAGAAAAACATGTCAATTGTTGTGAAATATTTCAAAAAAAAAAGAAAGCAATAATAAATTGAAACAAAAATATAATGTATTATACAATATAATATTGTATATAGAGTACATAGTATATAGAGTGATATGCTTTAGGTCCACATTCCATCAATTCGATTAATGAAAGGTCACTAGCTTAAAGAAATGTGAACATCAACGTCATCAGTGATAAGAATTATAGAAAATTTAATCATGTTTCTTATTTGAATTTATGTGAAAGTCAATTGAAATTTTTTGCTATTTGAAAAAAAAAAAACTTGTTTATTTGTCTTTTGACTGATCGATATAGTGTATTCGGAGTGCAAATATAAATAAGATTCCGCCGTTTAAAAAAAGAAGGCCCCACCACCAATAAGTTGAGTGCTTGAAGCTTCATATAATAAGGCTGGACATCTGAGAATAATATAACCTTGAAGTATTACAAGTTTTCAGCTGACTAAGCATTGTTTACTAGAACTTTTGATTTACTTCAGTGATTTGAAGAAATCTGTTGCTGAGGATCTTTAAAGTCTTATCAAAGCATATGGTGAGGTTGCTTTAAGTGAGAGAATATGTGGTGAATGGTTTCAAAGGCAACTTTAATGTTATAGACAAAGAATAAAGTGGAAATTCGAAATTAGAAATTGTCAGAAGACGGTAAATTAGAATCATTATTGGAGAAAGATTCAAGGCAAAAACTTTAGAGTCTTATATAATAACTCGAAGAAAAAAAATACCCCTTTAATAAATGTATAAAAATTTTGATAAACATTTATGCAATTGAATCGATTTTGAACTTGGTTTTTTAATGATTTTGAACAAAGAAAAGAAAAAATTGATATTTTTATATTGAAATGTTTTGATATTTAAAAGAAAGCAATGTTTTTCCTATAAATTATTTACATTTCCCTTGGGACAAAAGTCAATGAAAAGTGTACAAAATTTAATTTAATTGATGGCTTAAGCAACGCATTATCCTCTATTGACTCATATAAACCATCAAATATTCTTACGTTATATTCGCAAACCAAATTTTTTGTCTAGAGATTTCTTTCATTTATATTGTGTGCTTGGTGGAAACCAAAAGGAAACCATTACTGGGACTGGGGCTCTCTACCGCACCCAATTGATGAGAGACTACTTCAGAAATGGCAAAATTATTCTCATGCTTGATATTGCTCGTCCTCATGTTAGGGCGCCGGGCATATCATACTTGGAAAGTCCTAGCCCACCCACTGCAACATATTCTATTCACCAGTCATTGCAACTATAATTGATTCTTAGTAAAAAATAAAGTTAAACCTAAATTTAGCATACAATAATGATGATGTTATTCTCGTTTTATTCAATTATAGTTTTGCTAAACGCTATTCGCCACGTGGACGTCAAACCCTTTGCGAATTCAGACCACCGGATGAGACCTATAACGATACCGTGAGACGAATACAAAATGCACACAGCTGTGAACAATTGAAATCACTTGTGGATAAGCAATTTTCATGGAAATTGCATTATAAAAGACGAAGACTATATAACAGTCAAAGCCAAACGCAAACTCAAACCCAAAGAAAAGGATTATTATCATCACAACAGGAAAGAGACAATCGGGATTACAAAGACGATTCAATAATAAATAACAAAATTATAAAGTCAAAGAAAACAAAATCCAAATGCAAAATCAATCAGATTGAAAAGCATAATAATTCTGATCAGTATTGCCACCAAATTCATAAGAAACAACCAAGTCAAATTGATTTAAAAAGATACTTTCAATTGGCAAGTGATTATTATGAAAATGGATTAATTGCTGATCTTCAATATTTGAAAACAATTGGTGAACGTAATATAGTTTTAAAGGATCAAATAAAGGAGCAAAACGAAATAAACTCAAACAATTTGAGTGATTGTTTTATATCAACAACATCAGCAACTTCAACATCCTCATCATCACAAGTAATTGAACAATATCAGCATCAACAACTGGACAAGTCTGAACGAAGACAAAATCGACGAAGACGACGTCATTCAATTACATTATTAGCAAGATCAGAAGTAGCAAGCACAGCCAATAATTTACAACCTAAAGACTGTCGTTTGGCAAATTTATTGCGACAAATAAAAAAGAATCATAGTTTCCGAAGAAGAAGAACCACCATTGATAATTGGCCCATAAGTGTAAATATAACACCAGCAGCAGCAGCAGCAGCAGCAAAAGCAACAAGAATTGATGTTGAAACATTTGAAATTGATGATGATTGTGCAAATATTTCTAGCATGAATGATTATTTAAATGCAAATAAATTACAAAATCATTTAAATAGCACCAGCGGCAGCGGTAACAATAACAATATTAATCAACAACGAATTGTAACAACAACATCAGCTTCATCATCAGCTTCAGCTTCAGCATCATCAATATCAACAGCAACAACAACAACATCATCATCATCATCATATGATGCAATTATAAACAATTTTTGCCAATTGGATTTAACAAATGATTTTGAAAGAATTTCATTGCCAAAAATAATATTAACTGATTGTTCTCTACAACAACAACAACAGCAGCAACACGAACAACAATTGCTACTTCAATCTACTAAACAATATTACAATAAAACTGATTTCTCAGGAGCAACAATAGAAGAAGCCTTAGGAACAATTCCATCCCAATTTGTTGTCAGCAATCCTAATTATAACAGCAGCAACAATAATTATAAAGTCCAACAGCAACAGCAACAAATAGAACTAGAACAACAATTCGATCAACAACATTTCGAACAAGAAAATAATAGAAGTGGCTTCACTTTAAGGCAAACAAAATTTACCATCAATCGAAGTTTAGATATACCAAGTGAATCGATTAATTATCACAGTGAAGCTAGACCACCGTAAAAACACAACAAGAAACAATTGAAAAAAAAAACAAACAACAACAACTTAATTTATAAAGAAAAACTGAAAGAAAAAAAATTAAAAAAATATAAATAAAAAAAAAAACTTTAAAAAAACTAAAAAAAAAACTTAAAAAAAAAAACTAACAAAAAACTTTAAAAAAAAACTAACAAAAAACTTTCAAAAAATTAAAAAAAAACTACAAAAAACTAAAAAATATTTAAAATAAAATTAATTAAAAACAGAAAAAAATATCTTATAATAACAAAAATTACCAAACAACAAGAATAATTCAAACAACCAAAAAAATTAATAATTAATAAAAAATTAAAAACCAACAAGAAAAAAATATATAAATATATATAAAAAATCATATAAAAATTTTTAACAAAGAAAAAAATAAAACATAAAAATCATTTAAAAAAAAAAAAAACCAAATATACTTGGAAATAAATATTACTTGATCAAGAAAATATTTAAAAAAATATATTATTATATTCAATTTAATAAGAAAACAAATCTCCAAAAAAAACTTTTTTTTTATTTTTTTTTTTTTTTTTTTTTTTTTGTCTACAACAAAATATATATAACTAAAAGCAATTGTTAGTAACCAAATGAAATAATAATCATAAAAAATATTATAATAAAAAATAAATTGAAAAAAAAAAAACAAAAAAAAAACCCGCTAGTGAAGTGAAACTAAAATCTATATAAATACTATATTTATAATTTATATATACGTATATATATATATATATTTTTTTTTTTTTTTTTTATAAATATACAAAGACTATCGTCGCTAAATAAATAAATACAAAAATAATAAGTGAATTTTAAAATTAAAAATAGAAAAATATAAATTGAAAAAAAAAAAAATAAATAAATAAAAAAATTATTTAAAATCAATATTCAAAAAGCTTAAAACATAAACCTTCAAGCTTAGAAACTACAAATTTATATAAAATAAAATATATAAAGAAAATACAAAATCCTACTTGAAAATATAAAAAATTCTATAAAATTTTAAAAAAAAACCAAGAAAATACTAAAATTCTAAAAAAAAAAAAACTAATATAAAGAAATTCTTAAAAAATAAAATTAAAATAATAACAAAAAAAAAAAAGAAATAGTAAAAATATTAAATAAGAAATTTTAAAAAAAAACATAGTTTAAATATAAATAAATAAATGAAAAAATAACATTTAAATTTAATAAAACTGATATCAGAACTTGACGAAGCAAAAAAAAAAATTATTGCAAATTTAAAAAACTATAAAAAAAAGTGGCAAAGTATATGAGAAGAGAAAGTTAATTTGATAATTCAAAATTTTAAAAATTGTGAAAAAAAAAAACAATATACTAAAACAATAGAAAAACAAATTAAAGTGAAGTGAAGGAAAGGAGGAAAGCGAAAGAGTTAAATTTCTTGTTGTTGTTTGCTCAATAAACAATGGTTACTATCGAACATTGTGATCAGGATAGCAATAGCAATACAACAGTTACAACAATACCTACATCAGTATCAGTATCAGCAACATCAGCAGCAGCAGCAACAGCAACAAACTCAACAACAGCAATAATAATCACATTAAATAACGATACAAATATAATTGCCACATCTGGAACATTGACAACAGCAGCAGCCTCAGCAGCAACAACGCCAAATAATAGTGACGATTTGCTTTTATCACCAACAACATCATCATCATCACTTGGCAATTATAGTGCATTAACAGCTGATATCGAAACAACATCTGTAGCAACAGCAGCAGCAGCAGCAGCAGCAGCAGCAGCAACAAATTTAAATAACAATCAACAGCAACAAAAATTGCAAGACTTGCAACCAGAAGAACAATCATTAAACGCAACGACATTGCAACAATATACTAAGATAAACAATCATTTTAATAACAACAACAACAACAACAACAACTTAAGTCAAATTAATCGAACAACAATAAGCGAAAGTAACAACAACAGTAAGAAGAACAACGATAGTGATAGTGACATCACAAATTCAAATTCAAATTGTAACAATAACAAGAAGATCAGCATCAACAGCAACAACAACAGCAACAGCAACAACAACAGCAACAACAACAGCAACAACAATAAGAACAACCAACAATATAATAAAATGTCAACAACCACAATAAAAACAACAACTGCTGCAGAAGCAGCATCAGCAACTACCATACCAATAACAACAATCACTCCAGTTTTAGATGGTCCAGATCAAATATCAATGGAATCATCACCATTAATGCAACAGCAACAAGTAGTGCCAATAGGAGCAACAGGTGGCGCTGGTGCTGGTGACGTTGGCGGCAGCAATGGTAGTGCCAGTGCATCGAGTACTAAAAGTGCTGTTAGTCAACGTAATGTCGATATAAAAATCGATAAGAATCGTTCGAATGCAATCGATACAACGACTAAACATCTATCAAAGAAAGTTCTAAAATTGGATTTAACTGGCAAAGATTTAGATGATTATTCATTGAAATCACCAAAATCGCCAATAACAGGTAAGTGTTTCGATAAACATGTGTATGTTATGTAGTGTTATATGATGAAATAGATGACAGATAGATGGGATCAATGAAATACAATAATTCAGATATAATATACCTATGTGATGTTATATGTACAATAGATGAGATAAATGTGATAGATAAATTAGATGAGATAGTTGATAGATATGATAGTTGAGAAAGTTTGTAATGGGCAAGATAAATGATATGGATGAAATATGTAGTTGATAGATGAGAAAGGCATTATAGGTGTAATAGATGAGATAGATGAGAAAGATGTGATTAATGTTTCAGATGAGATGATGATGATAAAGATATGATATACAAGTTAGATCTGATGAATCAGTTAGTTTATGGATGTAATAGTTGATAGATGATATAGATGATATAATTTGGTGAGAAAGATGTGATAGACAAGTAAAAATGGATGAGATATGTGGTTGATAGATGAGTAAGATGTTATAGATATGATAGGTGTTATAGATAAGAAAGTTGTGATAAATGCTATAGATGATATAGATGACAAAAATATGATAGACAACTTAGATGCGATGGATGAAATAGTTGATAGATGTGATAGTTGATAGATGTAATAGTTGATAGATGGTATAGGTGAGAAAGATGTGATAGACAAGTCATATGAGATGGATGAGATATGTAGTTGATAGAAGAAAAAGGTGTAATAGATGAGATAGATGAGAAAGATGTTGTAGGTATGATAGGTATTATAGATGAGATAGATGTGATAAATGTTTTAGATAAGATGATGATGATAAATAAAATGATAGAAAAGTTAGAAGCGGTGGATGAGTTAGTTGATAGATGTTATAAATGTTATAAATAAGATAGAATAATAGATGTAATAGATATTAAACATGTGATTGATGTTATAAATGTGAAGAATGAGAAAGTTGTGATATATAAATTAAATGAGATAGTTTAGGTATAATAGATAAGATATCTATATATTTGGAAGATGAATTATCTTATCTATTGATTGGTGAGACAGATCAATGACACAGTTTAGTGAAATGGAATAGATAAAATAAAGGAAATTGATAAGATAAATTAGATCAATTGGATGAAATAGTTGAAAGATGATAGATAATGTAATGATGAGGTAGATGTAAAAGACGTAGTAGATGAAATAGATCAGATAAAGGAGATAGATGATGCGAAAGATTAGATAGATAGAAATATATATCGTATAATGCAATATATTCTTTGTTTGCTACTTTCATTCTTCCATGAGTAATGGATTCAATTATATCCTATACTATTATTTGATTGATTCGAAGACCATAGATGCGTTAATGTTTAGTAGACATACGAATATGTAGTAAGTTAATTAATAAGTAGCTTAATTTGTATTCATAGAGAGTTTTTGCTTAGATAAGTGAAAAAGAAAGCTTTTGAAATTTTGTGAGAAAGGTTTTGAGATTGTGTAAGAAAGCTTTCTTCTTGCTTATCGAATGGCTTTTTTTTTCGTTTATTGGAGTGCAAACTTGGCTAAGTGTTGACGAAAGCTCATTTCATTTTGTATAACCTAAAAGCATTGAAAAGCTGTATTCTTTAATAAAGATTAAGCGGCCAATAGACAACATGGCGTACAATATTATTAGTATATATCCGTAGTTAGTTGGGTTGGTGCAATACTTATATACAACTGATTGTTTTTAGGTGAAATTGAAAGTTTGTGAAGAATCAGAATTGGATCAGATGCTTTTCAGGCTTCGAAAGATATTAATCGAAATGTCTTAAGCATTTAAAAAGAAAATTATTTGAACTAACATATTGATGTGTCCATTCATCATTCAGAATTCACCGGCTTTGTGGGACATTAAGTGTAAAAAAAAGTAAAGCATCTATTTAAAATCTCACTTAGCAATCGACAGGACTTACCATGTGGAAAACTCATCAATTGAACTGAATTAATTTTCGAAAATGCACTCTGCAACTATTTCACAACCTCATCTAAAACATTCAACTTAATTGCACAATATAAACTCAATTAGTTATTGTCAATACTAGTGTTTTAACGAAATCTCACATCTGCCTCCAGAATTACGGAACATCCATAAAATATCAACGTTAACCACCGACTTAACGTTTACAAAAAAAAAAAAAAACTGTTTTTTGTTACGAAAAATCTATGTAAAGGCAGAAGATTTCAAGTCTAGGTAATTTATTTACAATGAAACATAAGAGTTTGGTATTCAGAGACTAAGTCCTTTTTGGCGTCTGTGAATCCAAAGGCCATCAGAGTTTAAGGTGCTTGAGCCTCCTCCTGAAGGTGTTCATAGCCAGAGGAGATGCTAGCCTATTGGCATGAATCTTTAACCGGTCATGATACTTAACAGCTTGTGTAACGACATATTTTTGAACTGAGTTTTAATGAGCATAGTTCATTTGTCTGACTGATCTGCAGGAAGGATAACCAAAGTGAATAAAAGAGTTGTTTTTTTTCTTTATTAACCCATCTCCGCCTCAAGGTCTGAGCTTCCGCTTCCACCTCTTTTAAAATGGCAACTCTAGCCTATATTTTTCAAAGCAATCACAACAAAGTTTTATGCAGTATTAGTGAGTACTGCCCAATAACATTTAACGAGTACTCATTTATTTACTTATGTCTGTCTATTAACCGCTTTAGCTTTCGCAGTAAATAAAGCATATCAAAAGCTCTTTGAAGAAAAGTTCACATGAAAGCTTTCTTTAATACAAAATATTGTTGTTGTTTTTTTTTTTTATATTGCATATGAATACATAAAGTTATTATATATTATGTTGTAATTATATATTGTTTGTTTTTTGTTTTCTTAGCACGTTTGCCTCATCAAACATCATTGACGTCCTCGGTTGATGTTGAAGATCGGAAAACCCTACGTGAGGCTTTATATCAGGGTATATTTCATCGTCATCGTCGCACCATATTCGCTGTGGGCAGCTTCTTACGCATGCTACGCAGTCGCAACTCTCAATATAACACCATACGCAGCTCATCCGAGGGCGAAGACATCGATGAGGTTAGATAAGTGAACAATAATAATGACTTTCGAAAAAAAGTTTTTTTTTTTTTTTTTTCTTACAGTAAATGGTATTTAAATTGACTTGAAACACCTATGGTATATATGTATGTAGTAAAGCTACCATATATAATCTTATAAAGTACTCGTATATTTGTATGTAAACATATTGCTGTTTGTATCTGCTTGATGATTTTCATATTCATTTCATTTCGATGTTGATGCATATTGATGAATACTGATGATGATGATGATGATGATGATGATGATGATAATGATGGTCTTCATATACTATATATAAACCTATTAATCGAGCTTTTAAGGCATCGTTATATTGTAAAAAACACAAAAAGATAAAATTTAGTTTAGAAAAGAGAATGAAAAATTGTAAAACAAAATGAAAATGAAGAATTTTTAAGAAAAACTATCAACTAAAAAATGTGTGTGTAATTAGGGATGTAACGATTCAAGAGTTTTTACCAATGAGACACCAATTCTGATTGTTGGATCGGCATTGTCGATAGTGATAACTTCTTAAATAAGAATTTAATTTCACAAAATAATAAATCAATTCATTAAGACAAATTCCAATAATTATAATTCAAATCCAGTTTATAATCTTTTACGCAAATATTCTCAAAAATATGAAGCTCAGTGAATAAGACAAAAGTTTGGATCTGAGTTTCTTGGATTGTTTGTGGACAATTTAAATAAGATTCCAACTCTGTAAAATATAAGCCTGTGGAAGGTAAGCAATTCTTAAAATAAAATTCTCCTCACATTCCAAATAATTCTACATGTGCCATTTGTTCAAGATATCAAATGGTTCACAAAAGTTACATGTTCTTGGACTATTATTATTATTATGATTTCTAAGCCTTGATCTGTGCTAAAACTTTTCGTACATTAAAAGAATATCGGTCAATAAATAATCAGAATCTTTACATCCCTAAAAATAATAATCTTACTCACATATACAAATGTATAAATTTTTTTTTAAATTTTTTTTTTTTTTTTTTTTTTTGTGCTAAAACTACTACTATATCTATTATATAATCAAAATTGTTGTTATGAGGCAATGTTCAGATGACCATTGTATTGTTTTGATCAATTGTTTTTTTTTTTTTTTTTTTTTGGAAATTACTTAAGTTTTTTTACTGGATTGGGAACAAATTCTTTTGAAGTCTAAAATTTAAGAGAGAATACACCATTTAAAAAATGTTTCTTGAACTCAATAAGTATCTTTTAAAGATTATAAAGATGATGCTGATGATGTAATCCTAATAAAGATATTATTTACCACTACTTAGCAACGCATGTTTATTATTGACTTAGTCATTGTCAAAGAATTTGTACTTAAGCTTGGGGGGAGTTTTGCTTACAATACAAACTAAAAACCACATAATTAATTAATTAATTGAAACTATCACAAGAAAAAAAAAAAAAAAAAAAAAAAATTAATCCAAAAAAAAAAAAACAATTTAAAAAAATTCTGTAATACTAATATTAATAAAAACTAAATGAATAAAAATAAAATCACTTTGGTCTGCAGCGCAACTTTCGGTTATCAAGAGAAATCAGGGTTTTTTATTATATTAAACTAATAAGAAGAAGAAGAAAAAACCACACAAATATTTACAACTTTTTTTTAGCTTTAAATTTAAACAAAAAAAAATTTGCATCACTTTTTTTGTGTATTCAAAAATAATAACTTAAATTTTTTATTAAAAAAAAAAATGTATACTTATGCATATTTGTCTGTAATATCAAGAAACAAAATATATAGTATATATACATAAATAAATATATATGTATGTTATATGTTAATACTATACTATATAAAGAAAATTAACAAATTTTTACAAATAATTGAAAATGTATACTCCTACATACATAAAAAATATAACTTAAACCGAGGGGAGTAGTATCTTCGACTAGGCCGAAGAAGTTATACTCTTCACGAATTACCCAAAGATTGTTTTTTGTATGGGAGCTATGTGATCTTGTAATCCTAGGAACTTGAAATTTACATGGTTGATGGATATGGATTAGCAACCTTTTGTGTTCAAATTTCAAGATGAAGCATAAGAAACATATATGTTTTTCTAATAAGAGCATGAATTTTAGTAGGGGGTTTGTATGGAAGGTGTACCTCTCTGTGGTCCGATTCGGCTCGTTCTGGCAAATGTGATGCGACTAGTGCGGATATAGACAGACAGACAGACAGACAGACAGACAGACAGACAGACAGATGGACATGGCTTTGATCATCGAGCTGATCACAAATATATGTACTTTATGTGGTTTGCGATGTCTCCTCCTTTGTGTTACAAACTTCATGACACACTTATAATACTATTCACTCCCGTGAAGAGTATAATAACGAACAAGCAATTACGTATGATCTGGCGCCATTATCATTGTGCAATACCCATGACATGAAGTTCCAAAATTCCATCCTTCTTTTAATATTGCTTCACGCAAATGGCGCATAACTTCTAGGTAATATTTTCTATTTCGTACGACCATGCATCACGCCATTGTAATCGAAGAAAACATTGAGTAAAATCTTCACATTTCATCAAACTTGGCGTGCAATTTTCGATCTTGGCACTTTTGTAAAGTCAGTCACTTTTAGTAACGAATTTTCAGTTTGATAACATAAAAAACAAAAAATTTTTTCTAATAAATACATGAATTTGAATAGGGGGCTTGTATGGGAGGTACCTCTCATACTCTTCATAGTCCGAGGGTATTAAAATTTAAATGGCTTATGTATATGGATCAAACACTTTCAGAATTCAAATTTCAATTGGATAGCATAAAAACAAAAAAATGTTTTCTAATAAAAACATGAATTTGAGTAGAGTGTTTGTATGGGAGGTAACATTCATAGTGGCCCGATTGTACTGTTTCCAAAACAGATCCTTCGTATGGTGAAAAGAAAGCTCCGTGCAAAGTTTCAGTTCTCTAGCTCAAAAACTGAGCGAAAAGTTTGCATACATACAGACAGACGGACATGGTTAAATCAGTTCATCTCGCCGACCTGGTCAAGAATATATGTGAAAACAAGTATGGGGTCCACGATGTGTCCTTCTGCGTGAAGAGTATAAATATAATGAATATCTTATATGTTAATTCCATCAGTGTAAAGAAAATTAACAAATTTTTACAAATAATTGAGAATATGTACTCGTAGTTACTTATATAAATGTAAATTAAAAAATAATATGTATATACATATAAGTACATACTAAACATGCATACACATTCATAAAATAGTAATAGATCATGTATCACAACAACAAAAAACATAAGGAGGGATTGAGCACTACCTGATCGACTAGGCCCATCTAGTATCTGATAATATAATTGTATCATATCTATGCATCCTTATACACGGCTTAAAAAAACCACTATATCAGTCGTCAATTCAGTTTCAGTTTCACTCTAAGAATCAGTTATTCCTACTTTCAAATCAGATGAAACTGAAACGGAGACTGAGAACTGAGAACTGACGGGAAGGAAATACCTATTTGTTTCATTTTAGTAACAAAAAGCAAACACTTTAATGTCTTTCAGTCAAAAGTAATATGGGGAGATCTTCATCTCGTAAATATCTTTTTTCACAAGAGTGAAGCATACGCTTTGCTCTTATTAAGTTTAATATAAACTATCTAGATTAAATTATAATCTTTGAGAAATGCATAAACTAGACATCAATAATTTGCTCTATAAACTTGAATATTTCTAAAAATCAATCCTTCATATTTTATTTATTTCCTTTCAAGTGTTATATATACTAACATATAAATTTATAATACTGTATAGCCTATTAGTAGTATATTTTGGTACAGGGACTCTAACGTAACTTTCTTAAGGCACTTCATCAAACATTCATACATATATATACATTCTGATTATTGATCTCTTGAAATAAGTCAATTTCACTGATTACTGTTCATTGCTCACTATAGTACATAAGTAACATATGTATGAATTATGTATTTATTGTAATTTACTGTAATTTATTGTTATTTACTAATCACCCAACAAGAACACTAACATATTACAACTTTATGGGAAGCATCAGTAAATGAAATAGATACGTGAAAATTGGTAAATAATGTTAATCCCTTAAAAAATATTTCCTAATTTTGTTGTAATTCTTATTCATTTCGCTTTCTTATTTCTTCCTTTAATAACCCTATAATATTTACACATCCAAATTACAAATCCTATGACTATTCATTTTGTACATTTTATGTATCAATTTATCGGGCTTAGTTAATTTGCTGATTATTTATTTTTGAATAATTTTGTTGAAATTATATTTGAACACAAAAAATAATTCTTAAGTTCTTTTTCTTTATTGTAATTTCATACTTCTTACCTATCTTCCTTTTGACGTTACTATATTTATTGTCCTATATATATAATATATTTTGTTAAGTCAGAAATAATTTGAAATGAATATTAATTTTTTGTTGAAAACCTTATAGAAACATTTATCGAAAACCCTCTAACATAGCTATTATCTCTCAAGAATTGTGCCTATATATAATTTTCTTCATAGTTTTTATTTTAACAACTGACTATAGTACTTCTATTATATATCCGTTTTCAGGGGTGATTAATAATGTACTATACTAGCATTTCCAGACGTACGTTGCTACATCCCAAACACGATGTTATTGGGTGATTTTTGTAGTAATTGCTCTTGTCATAATTGGATGCCGTCAACATTAAATCGGTTCTTTCTATTGAATTAGTGAAACGTGATCAATTGATTTATATATGATTATCGGTTCAACAGTGTAGAATGTGATCATTATAGCGCCATCTAGTGGCGAGTGACAACGAATGCATTAATGTGTACAAAGAGTGTCGTCATACTATTTTTTGCATTCATTTTTATATATATAGATTCTATTATGAGTTATTTCCATGAATTTCGCTGCCAATTCATATCAACAAAAAAAAAAAAACCTGAGAATGAAAATGTACTCTTTTAGAGTTTTTTCATCATTATTTTGCTTTGCCTCTTTTTTGCTTGAGGCCCCGGTCATTGGTTCAAGTTGCCCAATAGAGAGGATCGGGGATGTCCTTATGGTTTGGATTTAATTAGCTTACACTTTAATATTTACTCTAAATGTTTTTCTATTGTATTTTCATGAAGACTTATCTCGAAAAATCATTGCTATAGTCTGTGTCTACTTTTGTCTTCTCTTGCTAAATGCTTGGTCAGGATATGTACTTCCTTCTTTTACATTCAAGAGATGTTTATTATTCTTAGGAATTGCTTGGATTTTGGTTTTACATTTCTGATTTGGTTTTTCCACGCGTATTTTTGCCTTGGAATGAAGTGAAGTATTTCTTCTGCCTCCTCACTTCTTGAGTTGTGGTAATCATATGATGTTGATAGTGATTTTTAGTTTTGATAAGCAACTATTTTAGATGGTTCCGCTTGTAACCCATTAGGTGAGGAGTGTGGTCATTTCGAATATTCCAATGTTTTTGGAATGCCCCCTCACTTTTTGAGTTATATTAATCACAATTATGAAGATGTTTATTGTGTGCTTTCGTTGGTTTCATCTAATTTTTTACAATTTCGCTCATTCCTTACGTTCGATGGATGGGTTTAGTTTCTTTCCTTTTTTCTTTTGTTTTTCCTCGTAAATTTCATGAAAAATTTGGAATGAAATGAAGTATTTCTTCTGCCTCCTCACTTCTTTAGTTGTGCTAATCATATGATAATGATGATGATTGCCTAGTTTTAATGGTTGTTTGTTTTAGATGGTTCCGCTTGTAATCCATTAGATGTTTTATTGAGGAGTGAGGTCCTGAGGAATTGTGTACTAAATTCAACGAAAGCTAATCCAAGGGAATTGGTTGAACTTCTGCCAACTCCTATGATTTGGGTTGTTACATTGTAATCTATGTCTTTATATGAGTCAGAATTATGTTTTAGTATTAAGATGTCTGCGACAGTATCTACTATTGAAATTAAGATTGATGTTGTCAATGATTTGTTCTTGTCTTTGGCTTATTTTTGCCTCAGTACGATCAGTACTCATCTTGTTGAGGCGCTTAACTATTCTATCGCCCTTCCCACTTTAACGGCTGTCCTGTTGTGTGGCCCGTTTTTTATTATTTTTTTTTTTTTTAATTTTTATGCAAGTTTGGCTTCTCGAGCTTCCGTGAAGGTATTATGTCTTGTTATGCAAGTCAACTTGTCATGCAAGTTTAGTTTGTATATGGTCCTTTTACCCGGATTGGTTCAACGAGCCTCCGTGAAGGTACTATATCTTGTAACTTACTCAGTTTTCAAAATCATGATTTTCCAATGATGTCCTGGGCAAGTTGAAGTCCAACGATGTCATGGTTACCATGGAACCTCCTTGTTTTGTGCAAAGTAGAATGAAACAGTAGTCTTCTGTTTGATGGTTGTTGATCGAATAAATTTTATTGTATTCTTGTTAAAGTGTTCAAGTTTAACTTGCGGTAAGAATGCAGAGCGCTAGTCTGCAGTTATGCAAGTATGTTTATGTGTGTGTGTACGTCGAAATTACTTGACTTTTGTTGGTTTACTTTGTTAGCTATAGTACAATGATTTTCTTCTCCCCATTTAAGGTCAACTCTGAATAACGTTAAGTGACGTTGACGATAGTTCACCAATGATTTCTTTATAAAAGTAATGTGGCTTTCTTTGACCTTCTGCCTTAACAACATTTCTATCATGAGCATTTGTTACTGAATGTGTATTGGGAAGATTTGTTTTAAGTTCTTCATCTTCTCCTTTAACATGATGACTGGAACTGGGCTTTTTCGTAAGGATTTATGTTGTGTCTGATGATCAAGGCTGATGTTTTTCTTCAAGATATACAAGTATTTCCTAATAATTTGCCAGCAGTTCGGTGGATCTTATTGGACATACAGGTCAAAAAAATATACATCAAGCATAAATGATAATACAGAATCATAGGACAATTTGTTCCATGTATAAATCAAGGGAAAATATATTAAATTATTTAAAAACTTAGTACAATATTGTGATTACAATACATATTTCCAATATTACTATTCTTATAAAATAAACTTTAATGTAACCATATCTTTCACCTTCTTAATATATATGTAAAAGGTGGTACTATATTCATTCAGTGATTAATGATGGTCGCAAAGACTTTGCACCACCTTCCCTTAATTGAAGCACCTTCTGATCTGCTTGTCCTCTTGGGCGGTCCCCAGACTCTGGCTGAGTTGGGCCTCAACTTTTCTTTTGCACCATGTATCCTTGCGAGTTCCTTCTCTAGATCTTGAAATTCCCTTCAAGCTGAGTCAGGAGCTCCAATCCCTCTAGGTTTCATAAGTTCTCCATTCTATTTTATTTAATGCATTCAATATGCTCTTTGGATAAAAAGTAGTAGAACTCTTTCTTCAATTTCAAAATTACTCACAATTTGTTGTTGGGTATCACGAGATTTCAAATTTATGAGAATTCTCTCTCTTCGTAAGTCTAAAGTTTTTATAAGTCTTTATTTCGATGCATTAACAGTGGGTCTTGTGTTTGGACAGAAACAAGTTTTTCTAAATATTTGTTCGCTAGATTAACTTTTTCTTGAATTGTTAACACTTTTCTTTATTTTTTACTCTATTTACAAATTTCTGCTTTTCATGGTTTATCGATTGAAATAAAATCTTCCATTCAGAATCGATCCCGGATAATTGATATTCCCGGTTAATTGAATAACGAACAATCCTGCCCCATGTGTATGTATTTTTATTTTCAATTTTATTCTCTTTATATGTTATGTAAAAGATGGTACTTTGTTCATTCAGTATTAAAATCTCAAGGACTATAGAACTTAACCTAAAAATAAAAAACAATCAAATGATAAACGGACAAATAATTAGATAGGAAAGGTAATGTCCAAAATTTAATACTGTTTAATAATGTTGATAAAAAAATGTGTGGATGCGTTTAAGTCCCATTAAGTTTTGGAATGAGGAGTGAGGTCATTTCGAAGTCTCCAATGTAATTGGAGTGCATCTAATCACAATGATGATGGCCTAGTTTTGATTATTGGTTGCTTTCGATTGTTTGATCTAAGTTTTTCTTATCTTGCTCATTCCTTACTTT
>JBANCV010000322.1:35548-46796 GCA_037040105.1 Amiota albilabris
TTCTGCTTCTTGACTTTTTAAGTTGTGCTAGTGATAAGATGATTATTGTGGTGATGATGATAATGATGATTGCGTAGGTTTGATGGTTAAATGCTTTACTTGGTTCCGCTTGTAATCCATTAAGTTTTGGAATGAGGAGTGAGGTCATTTCGAAGTCTCCAATGTAATTGGAGTGCATCTAATCACAATGATGATGGCCTAGTTTTGATTATTGGTTGCTTTCGATTGTTTGATCTAAGTTTTTCTTATCTTGCTCATTCCTTACTTTCGGTTATCGACTGAGTAATTCGATTATCAGTGCATCCTTAAATATGGATGGGTTTAATTTCTTTGATGTGAAGTATTTGTTCTGCCTCCTGACTTCTTGAGTTTTTCTTATTTTGATAATGATAATGATGATTGCTTAAGATTGATTGTGGAGGGTTGGAGAGTGGTTTCTTTAATGATTTTAAATTTCTTTTTGGTATAATCCATTCCAAATTTTTATCTTAACTTAGAATTATCTAATAATTTAATATTTAAAAATTGTAATCATTCATTAACTCTCTTTTTTTATATTTTATTTCTTATAGAAGCAAATTGTTAAAAGTCGCAAGCTATTGCGTTTGTCTTCGGTTTTTGAACGTCGTTCGGATCTTTAAGCTATTATATGTAACAACTTATATAATGATGTCTAACAAAGCTTTATAAACTTTCCTATATTGGATCTTTCAACTAACAACTACATCTTTAAACTAGCAACTATCATCTTTAAACTATCGATTATATCTTTTAAACTATCAACGAATTTTAATTAATATTCTAACTTCCTCTCTGTACTGTATGTGTAGCAAATGCCATGATGGGGTTGTCCTTGATAGGGACACAAGATTATTATTGTATGTCTAAGTATGTATATTTCTATTATATTCTATAATAATTCTATGTTGAGTTGAGTTTAGGAAAATGAAACAAATAGTGTCAATACCACAAGAGAAATGATAATAGTTCGGATTGTCACAATAAACAAAATACAAAGTAATAATAAAAAATATACTAAGCAATTTATACGATACCTTTTTTTGGATTATAATCTACTTATTATGTAACTTTTTTATTGGTTATTGGATGAAGAAAGCGACGAAAGTCTATGTACAATAGTAGCTTAATGCATTCCATTGGAAAATATTATTAGAAATTGAAAAAGAATTGATTTTATGATGAAAATTTTAAGAAAATATTATATGAAAATATTTAGTGAAATATAAAATTGAATTAAATAAGAGAAAATTGTTTAATATTTGATTGCATTCGATGTGCTTTTCTATACACTTGTACCATATATACTTACTACCTATAAGTATGATGCATAGACAGACTACTATTGTAAACTCATATGATATAATAAATATATATTAAGAAAGAAAGAAAGAAAAAAAAAAACGATATGAATTTATAGGAAAATTGAACGAATTGAGCCAATGGGGACAATTGAATAGGAAACTTAAAGATACACAATACAGATTAGACACATACAGATTAGACGGATAGGTGGGAACTACTATTAAGTTCTAAAAATAACTGATTTTATGCAAAATGAAGTATCGTTTAAAATATTTGTAATAAGGTTTCATGTATATAAGTACATTGATACGAGGATTGCTATTTACAGTTCTGACCTAATATTGATAAAGCAAGCAAATATTTATGATAAGAAATTTGTTTTATTGTTTATCAAAATATTTTCCATGAAGATCAGCATACTTTTCCATACATTGGAACCAAATTTCGAAACACTTTTCCCACTCCATAATATGCATTTTGAGTACATCAACCGCAAAAATCATTGATCAAGTAATTTATTTTTAATGTGCAGGAATTAAAAAAAAAATCATTACTTGCTAAATCAGGACTGTACGGCGGATGACCCATCTATTCGATCGAATGGCTGTTTGCATTGTCGTGATGAAAAATGCTTCCGGTTTATTTGAATTTCTTCGAAAAATTCTGGAAAACCAATGGACGTGTACCATTCAGTAAGGACCATCCAGCAATGCTCTAAAACCATTGTTGCTACGTGATCGGTAATGACGATGAAACAAGTAAATATTTGCTTTATCCACGCACAATTTTTTTTGGATTTAGCACTCGATTTCTGTTTTATTCCGAGCTCATATGATTCGTGAGCTGTGTAGATGTAATACATCTTTAATGTATTTTTCAAGCAAAAATTTTTTTTGTTGCCACCAATCGACACGAGCCTTCATTTGAGCGTTTGTTCAAATGCGAACAAATCTTTTTTGCGTCCATCTGTAATCATGTAATATCTCATTGATGCTTGTCATACTAATGCTCAACGATCTTGCATTATCAGTTCACGCACAACATCGATATTTTCTGGCAAAACAACTAAATTTGAATTTGACGAAATTCTTCCTGGGGCGAACATCGATCACGATTGAATACTGCAATACAATACTGCAGGGTGGTGCTTTATAGCTAAGTATATAAAGACGCGCTCTTATCTTGGTAATAAGTTATGAAAAATAATCACGAGTCAAGTCCATTTTTTTGCCAAGATGATGTTTTCAACACACATCACTGTAATATGGAAAAAATGTTTTAAAGAAGTTATGTAGTATGATTAAAAATAACAAATAATGGTCAGCGGTTACCTAGAAACACTTACTGTTGTCAAGACCAGAAATATAAATAGCAACCCAAAAATATGTACCATATATTAAATTAATTAATAGTAGATATACATGCATATATTTACTATATAATGAGTAAATCTGTTCTTTATTTGAATGTCATTTTGTCATTGACATCTGAAAAACTAACATAATAAATATCTAGCATTCAAAAATTTTTAAAAGAATATAAACAAGAGAGCTAAAGGCTTCATAAAGGTGGAGGGGTGCTTTGGTAAGTTTGGCTTTCTATTAAGACAAACAAGAAATCAAGCACCGAAATAGTCAAACAAACAAATAACTACAATAACATACAATACTTGGCCTGCCCATCTAAATGTCTGCCTGTCGGTCTGCCTGGTTGATAGTGATCAAAAATATGGATATACCTACTTATTGGTTCTGTTCCCCAACTTTTAAAATTTTGCTGAGCATGTTACTTGTATCTTGTTTGTTCTTTACAAATCTAACTTATAACAATGGGAGTACAGAATATAATGGCAAACACAATCACAAACAATCAATAAAATGTTTGAATATTTATTATTACTATAAATTCCCGACTATCCGATTAACAGATCAGACAGATCATTGTTGGCAACTTGAATTTCCAAACTCTCTTTTTGCATGCACAATAAACATCAGTTTGTATATTTGTAAATGTAAATTGCAAGGGATATGCAATACATAAATTTCATCGTAGAACTACGTATATCCGATAATTGAGTTTACCTTTACCGACAGTGTGATTAATAACAGCTATTTGTATATAAATGGAAAATGCATAAACACAATACTTAATAATCAACATTGCTGTGGATTCCATTATTGATCTATAGAAAGGAGGGGTGTTAGCTGATAAGATCTACTTCTCTCATTACATTGGAGAACTCTAAGTAGAGGCAGTGTGTAGCTTTATTGTTCATTCTTTAGTATTATGTTAGTTAAATGTAAATCTATTATTAAATTCCTTTAATAAACTGGGGAAACAAAAAACCAACCAAATAGAAGGGTATGCCGAAGATGTAATACTCTTCACGCATTCCTTAGAAGACATTTGGAATGTATGGGAGCTATGCCATCCAGTATTCCTAGGATCTGGAAATGTGCATGATTGGTAAATATTGGCCAGACAATGCCAGTGTCTAAATTTCAGTTTATCTGCACAAAAAATAAAAAAGTTTTTCAAATGAGATCAAGACTTTGAGTAAGGGATTTGTATGAAAAGTACCCCTCCTAGTGGTCCGATTCGGCTGATTCCGACAAATGTCCTGCATATGGTAAAAAGAAAGCTTCAGCTCTCTAATTCAAAAACTGAAGTATTATTTTTGCATACATACAGGCTGTCTGTCAGACAGACAGACAGACAGACAGATGGACTTGTTTGAATCAATTCGTTTCGTCGAATTGATCAAGAATATATAAATTTATATACTTTATGGACCCCATCCGATGTCTCCTTCTGTGCTTATATCAATACTATTTTATGCGTGAAGAGTATAGAAAATATATATAAAAAGAAAAGATGAGCTTTTTTTGCAAATATTTTAATCGGTACTATTTACATAGTTCTTACTTACATAGACTCTGGACTGTTCTGTTCACTTGCTAATGTAGGGCGAGAGGGTCAACCAACATATGGATGTATGTGTATAGTATGTATGTATGTATGTATGTATGTATGTATATTTAGATAAAGAAAAACATCATTTATATTATCTACAATAGAAAAAAATTATAGAATGATATGAAACTTGACTATATTCTAAGAAACAGAAGTCTACTTCTTAAACTGAAAACCTCTCTATTTATTATACAACAACAACAACAACAACAACAACATAAAATTTAAAAAAACAAACATATATAATTTGATATAAAAATAATAAATAACAAAATAAAAAAAAGACTTTTCAGAAAGCCATGCAAGACCTATTACAAAATATATATATTGTATATACAATATACTTAGTACTTGTATTATCTATGTACTGTACACGGCGTTCCATGCTTCCCAGCTATTGAAAAAAATAAAAAAAAATTAAGAAAAACAAAAAACAATGAAAGAAAATTATTAAAACGAAAACAAAAATTTATATAAGAAAAAAGAAATTTTAAAGAAAAAAACCTATATACATTATTATACATATAATAAATTCATATGCATGTATAAAATAAATCTTAATTGATATTCAAAAAATTACTGTAATTAACTTAATTTATTTATAGAACTTCATAAAAACAAAAAACAAAAAAAACACAAAAAAACAAAAAAATTCTTATGTTTCAAAAGAAAATACTTATATACTTATTACTTATATACAATATTGTAGTTACTACCAACCAATTCTATTGTGTATGAAGGATATATTTACTTAACATACGAGTACATACTTAGAAACATTTGAAAACCACAATTATTATTGTATGGAACAAGAAAACAAAAAACGAAAATTATAACTATGATGAATAAAAAAATTTAAATGAAATAAAGTACTAAAAAAAAATATATCTATGGTTTATTATTATTATTGTCTATTTGACCCATATTATTTGGATCAAGGATCAATGCTTAATAAAACTAATTAAAGAAATAGTCGATTAATATCATAGGTGTATACCTAGATTATAGAGCGTGGGATCTAATACAGTGCCCTGGGAAATGCCTGTAGTTATCAGCTTTCTATCAGACCTAACACCATCCATATTAACCCAAAATGATCTGTCGGATAGAAAACAATGTACATATAAATTTAACTAGATACGAGTGCAAGAGTGCACCAGTGAGGTTTATACATCCTGAATGTCTTATGTAACCATGCCCTCGGAGTTCTGGGAATTTAGCTTGTTTTTGACAAACTTCTTAAAATTCTACAACTAAGACTAGGCCGGATACTTTTCTGTGAAGACAGAAGATTATTGTTTTCTTTAATGTAAGAATACAAGCAATACGCACTGATAGGGCGGTAACTTTCTGGAGAGTCACCAGATTTACCAGGCTTTACAATTGCAACGATATTAGGTAACTTCCAGCTGCGTAAAATTAATTACAATAGCGAAGATGTTCCAGTCTGATATTTGGTATGTTATCAGGACCTGAGTACATTTCTGTTTTTAGAACATGGTTTGGTCTCTGGAGAATACATCATTTTCCAGTGAGCTAAGCGAACTGTTGACTAGTGCCACAGTGGTTGGATCAGAAGGCGAATCATTGAGATGATGCTTCATCTTAGATATTTCATTCTTAATATTAGTTTTCTTTTCTTTTTTAACAGAAGCTAGGAATGAATTACTTTTTATTCTAGATTATTTTGGTAATTTTGCAATATGGTTTTGGAATTTGAGTCTGAACAGGAAACCACGATTGAATAAATCTTATCCAATGTCTTCGTGCAATGTTTTTTATTTTAAGAAGCACTATAATACAATATTATCAGGAGTTTTTGGGGTTTAATGACATTAGATTTATGTAATGTTTGGTCAATTGCTCCTGTCACGTTGGAGTCAATTTCACTACAGTCTACCTGAATGAATTATTATTATTAAAGTTGATATGCCATGGAAGCGTTGGTTGAAGATACGCCTGAACATCTTTCAGTTAGCTTTTGAGTAGAGCAAAAATTGTTTAATAAAAGTAGCCTACTGACTCTCCAGGAAATCACCGCCCTATCAGTATTTTGCGTGGATTCTTACATTGAAAAAAAAACAATATTCTTCCACGTAACTTTACACCTTTTCAGTACGGAACCCTAAAAATAATCATCATTATTGGCTCTACAACTCTTCTCGAGTCTTTTCCTGCCCTAAAAATAATGCAATGACAAAAATAATGGTGCATAACGACTTGCACCATAATACATCCCCGCCATCGACAGGGGCCCCTAGTTCCTGCCAGATCACCAAACAATTACCGTTATTTATTACCGAAAAACATATTTATTTCATTGCGATAATATTTGTAAAAATATTTTATATTTAACTGGAATTTTAATGCACTTTTAATAATATTTTCTACATAATTTTTATATTTTCAATATTTTCACGGTCACGGTTGCCATGTAAAGAAAACACTTGTAATAGTCAAAACAACACTTGTGTTGTTATCCATTGAAGTACTCTATTTAACTGTTCTTCTTGGCTTTAATTCTAACATTCATATGCTTAATTGAAGCGACTAGCGCGTGTGCGCATAAAATGCAACGTAAGCGTCTGGTCCGAGATCTTCGGTCAGGCTTCAAGTGTTGGCTCTTATTTCTTTATATAACGATTAACAAATATGTCGATATACGTATGCTACAAATGTATTGCCCATTATCGACCGTTTGAGTCTTCTCCTGACACTGATATTGTCTAGTAGATAGATTAAGTTATTAAGATTTTCCAATCATTTTCTGTAGTTTTTACTGTACTTAGTGATTTCTTCATTGACTCTTGGAATGTTTTTGAATGTGCGCGGTTTAAAAACTTAAGGTGTGGCTGCGACAAGTTTTCGGAGGAGCAGAAATGTAATTTCAACATTTTATTTTACTGTTGTGTCCCTATGTTGGATTCCATATGTCCATGTGTGATTGATTGCCTTATAAAATTGTTATTTATGCTTAAATGAAAGTTTAGGATGAAAACCAACCAATCAATCAGTTTTACCTAAATGATATGTTGTTGGCGATTCTTTTCCACGTGAGTCTTCCGTCTTATGTATTCTGAGGTGGTAAGTATAACTGTATCATCGGCATAAGGTACAACTGTTATATTATTGTATTGTCATCATCAATGAAAAAATCGACAGTATACATCGTATATAATATTGAACATAAGACGCTACCTTGAGGAATTCGGGATCTAAGGACTTTAATTTCCAACATCTTGTCTTTACATTTTTGATATTTTTGATTCATCACAAAAAAATAAAGGAGCCTTTGCTTTTAAAATATTTAAATTAACAATTCGTGCACAGTTCTTTATTCAATCCTTCTGGGCATGCCTTCCAGCAGCTTTTAGATCGTTCCATGTCTAATCTATCATTCTCTTACCATTACTTATTTCCCAAAGATCAGTTAATTTTCCTGGAGGATTTCCTTAAGCACCAAGCTTCCTCCCAGAAATTTTTGGTGGGATTTAAATCTGGGCTCTATGCATGACTTGTAAATTTTGTCTTTGACGCCAAGCTCAAACAACCTTTGCAGTGTGTTTCGGTTCTCCATATTGTTGGAAAATAATTTTTTCAACTGGATACTCAACTTAAGTACTTGAGTACAAATATTTTAAAATTTAATTCATTGCAGATATAGCAAGAGAATTTTATAGATCTGAAATAAAACACTTATAGGGGTTTTTTGAAAAGGCGAACGAGGAGACAATGATAGAAAAATGGGGATAGAACACAAATGATTACTCAACAAATTTAACAAAGAAGAAATCGAATGAAGAGACAAACAGGAGTGGAGCACAGATGAAAGCTCAAAAAATTTAGCAAATGAGAGAACGAATGAAAAGGCAAACGAGGAATCGATGAAAGACAAACGGGAATGGAATACAAATGAGTGCGCAGTACGTTTAACAAGTGAGAAAACAAATGAAAAGGTAAATGAAGAAACAAAGGAAAGAAAATAAATAGATAAAATGAAATTTTTCTGATAAAGTTATTAGTTGAATAAGAACTGAATGCGTCTTGGTTGCTGGCCACATCCGTTTATCACTTCGTCAATAAATTCAGTATGCTGATCTACTCTTTGCCAGGGAACACTGAGCATGCACAGGCCGCGTAGTCTCGTGGGGCGATTCCATGTCTTGATAGATCGTAACGTGCTTAATGTAGATGTAATGCTACATGTTTTTGCTGGAATAGTTAAACCAATTTTGATTTAAGAAATAATCTAATAATCTAATAATAAATATAGATATATCCATAGAGCCATTATCTCGGTGAGAATGAAGCAAAACAGTTAATTCATTTACGTGATCGTGTATTGCTTTTATATTGAACCGTACATTCGATCCCGTGCAGAATACGCAGTAATTAGTAAAAGTGTGACAATGTATGTTGGAGTAGTTGTTATTGTGTATAGCTGATACACTTTGGTTTTTGTTTTAGTGTTCGGTGCATCCTGCGAAAGTTCTTCTAAAACTTGTACAAAAGTCAGAAAGTTTTCAGACAATTTTCTGGTACTTTTGTACTTTGCTGTCCAACGCGTTTCACAAAAAGAGGTATATTTGGAATTTATTTCCGCCGCAACGTACTCTCTCTAAAGAAATGTATACTGTCCTTTGTAGCCCTAGCAGTATTTCTCACTTCACTGACAGTATTAATGAAAAGATTCAAAATTGCAGGAAGCGAATAATAGTTTCTGTAGACGCTTGTGGATTCAATTTTTTCAGTGGAGTCTCATCAGCCAAAACGGAAAAAACCGAAGCATATTTCACCTCCTCAATTGTTTTGCTTTTCAGAACATCCGAAAATGTTTCGATTAACTCGTTTTAAGTTTGATTCGATATGTATAAGGAATCTTTTGCTCCTGATTCTCAATATTTCACGTATCCGGTCGGATTTTAGAAAATACTAAGTTTAAACTTTAGAAGCTTTTTATTTAATCCTCATAACATAAAACATAAATATTTTTTTATGACACACTACTGTACTAATAGCAAATTCTGATGAACGCAGAAAGTCTTTCGTTGTATGCGCTGCTCGTTTGAGCCCTAAAAGATAAATTAGCTGACCACCAAATGTAAGGATCAAGGTCGTGACCAATACGCACTTACTAACAGATAAAAACCAATCTTCTAATTCTGCTTTTAGTGAGGCCCTCATGTGTGATAAATCAGGCGTTCTTTGCTTTGTTTCATCTTTATCTAAACATGTGGTATTATTGTTTTGATTTCTAAATGCTTACGTTGCACAGCACCAACATATGTTAAGTAATCAAATCGACATAATCACTGGCTCGAGCTTTTTAACACCAACCAACAATAAACATTAAATTCTGCATAGTAGTACTGACACCATCACTATTATCATAATTGTTGGTCTCATCATAATTTTGTATAAAGTCCCAACACCATCAAGGACCATTTTAAAATAATGAGTAAGGATCAACGGAAACTAAAGTGCAGTAAAGTCGAATACTCAAGAGTCAAGAGTGACGGCAATCCAAGTGACATAGATTTAACATTGTAAAATTATACAAAAGCATAGGAAAATCAATTGCAGTTACATTTTTCATTGAACTCAAAAACGTTTTATTCATTTGCTAAAATATTAGAACTTAAAAATTTTAATCTGTTTTATCAATTGGCAAAGCCTCATTCTGCTCAGAGAGATTTTCAACCGATCTGTCTTCATCCACGTTCGCAATGCCGACATCATGCAATATTTTAAGATATGAAGTAAATTCACTGAAGCTAATAGCATTTATTGATTGAAGTTTCTCAAAATATGGACAATCGGGATCTCTAAACCAGAATCGAGAACTTGACCATGCAATTTGTTCACTCTTTTGTTTATTAGAATTCATTGCAATATTAATTGCGTTTTCCGTTCGGCACTTAATATAAGGTGTTATATAACACCTTGTTATTGGCTCCTCTTGTTCCTTCAATAATTTGACTAAAAACATTACTGGAAGAGACTCAAACTTCACAAATCTCATTAATAATTGGAAATAAATTTTCCGTTCTGCAAAATTGAATCGTATCCAAATTATGATTGCATAAAGTATCTAAAAAAAATATCACATCGTGAGTAGAACAATAGAATATATAGAATGTCCAATAAATAGTTACCTCTATTTCTGATTGGATAGCAAGATTTGATGAGTTAATCAAGAGAACTAATTCGAAGAGTTTGAGCTCAGCGAATTCTCTAGTTGTCACTATAGCTAGAAAAAAAAACGAAATCCTAGCCAAAAATATGTCCACCAATGTTAGTAAATTCGTTTTTGCGGCCATCAGAAAACAACTAAATGATGTTATCGTTCTGAAATCATCGTCTCCACTTAGACACTCCAGACAATACCTTTCCAACTTCCTGATTTTTAGTATCATACAAGCATGATATACGTTAATAATTTCAGGGGCAGTGAATGTGTTTTTCACATTTGTCATCCATGCATACACGAGTTCAAATGTTTGAGCGCTAATTCCAAAATTCTTCAAAAGTATTTTATTGCCGTTGTATTGTGGCTTTCGTAACAGTTCTATGTGTAAGCGCAATATGAGCATATTGCACTTCACTTCGGACCCATCGATGGATATTATTCCGTCTGTATATTCTTTCTTAAATCCGTTCACAAGTTCTTTAACAAAAAAATTATTTTTGCAATTTACTGCCTCTTCAAATTTTTTGCCTGAGGAATATTTAGTCCATTTCTTGGATTCTAAAAAAAGATAATATTGCTTTTGTAAAATTATACAACAAATTGGAGAAAGGAGTGTGCCTGAAGAACTTTGTTGGTTCTGGTGCAAATCGGAGCAACAATGACAGGGATCCTAAGCAAAAGGACATTACGATCGGAAACCTAAACCAAATCTTATACTTCGTCTTTCCTTAGCTATCCCCGTAGCAATTTGTTACTGCCTGA
>JBANCV010000323.1:0-46571 GCA_037040105.1 Amiota albilabris
GTGTGTGTGTGTGTGTGTGTGTGTGTGTGTGTGTGTGTGTGTGTGTGTGTGTGTGTGTGTGTGTGTGTGTGTGTGTTGTATCTTTTATTTTATTTTTACATAGATACAATTATTGTTACAAAGATACAATTGTACCGTTTGCTGACTTCGAAGTCATTCATCAGTGTGAGCAACGAAGCACATACACTCTGTTGCTCTCCATGCAAACAGAAACCTACTACTACTCGACCTGACCCCGAGCTACTTCAATGCAGGCAGTCGTCATCGTCAGTAGTCAGTAGTCTATCTATAATAAAGTAGTGAGGGAAAGAACAGAAAATGAATAAAAAAAAAAAAAAAAAAAAAAAAAGAAGAAACAACAAAAAACATGCTACTTCAGCATTTTCATTCCACTGTGCCAAGTGCTTTTGCTGACCCCTTTTACTATATTACAATACTATATATTGTACATATTTTTTACATTGTTGTAGTCATCTTTTCTTCGTCATTTTATACGTTGTTTGCATAGCTCTATGACGTTGAGTTTTTGTTTTTGTTATAGCTTTTTTTTTTATTTTTGCTAACTCATTTTGTAATTTTTTAATACTAGTACACAAAAATGTCTTTTTTCTTTAGTGCTCTTAGTGTCAGACCCATCAACCATTAGCTGCATCACCAACACAACAACAATCATCATAGATGAATTGAATGGGTGGGCATTTTAAAATAATACAAATTTATATAACATCATATCTACAATAGAAATATGACAAAATATTGGATCATTATGTCCAACAAGTATTCTTTTCTTTAATAGTGTTAAAACCTCATTACTACTTTCAATGAATAACTTTCCTTTAAAAAATAATGTTGAAAATATTCATATGAACATTCCTTTATAAGTCTAAAATAAAGAAAATTTAAATAAAATATTGTATTGTTGTGTCCAACAAATTCTCTTCTCTATAAATTGTTAAAGGGACACCTAATTTAGATCTTATAATTTAAATGAAAAAACTATAATTCCCAAACTCAAGCGACCATAAAATTTCTATTCTCTATTTCAAGATTAAATGAGCTGAAAGCTATAGCACCTTGTGCTCTTAACACTAAGTAGTAGAAGAATTTTTACTATTAATAATAATAAATGCAATTCTTCAAATCAATCTCCACCATACACTTAGTGTTCAACTGAGAATATTTGAATCAAATTTTGAATCTTTTGTCCAACAAATTCTCTTCTCCATAATTTTGTATAATTCCTCCTAGTCACATTTTGCATGAAAAGTTTATAAGAAAATTTAATTCCCAATCAACCATAGAATTTCTATATCATATTTTAAAATAACTTGAAATTTTTAATATCCTCCCCCCAAACAAGTCTTCATTTGCAGGGTACCTAATACAATAGCTATGCTTAACCGTATTTTACCATTTTTATATTACGAGAATTTTCTTTTTGTGGTTGTTTGTTGGCACATTTAGTTAAATTTAACATTAGACTGGAATCTTAATTGTCTAAGAGTGTTGAAGACTAGAATGTTGATTTTCATTTAGATTATTTGAAATCTTTGGTCATCTGTGCACAACTTCGATATGAATGAATTATATAATCTACCGACCTACCCATCCACAATTAACCATTCTTTTAGAATTATAAAAGAAGAATTGAGCACAATACAATAAGTTTAAGAAACTACCCGATTGAATCGATTGCCTAATTGATTCCGTAAGTGGACTTCATTCAGACTGGCACTTATTAAATTGCTAATAGTTCAATTTTTCTTTGAAAGTGCACATTTATAAAATTAAGATATTGGAGGCTTTAAAATTTAAAATCTTCACTATACGAGCATGGTACACAATTTTTTCTGCTTTTCCTTCATAATTTTAAATGTTGTAGTTGCTCAATTTAAATTTTATAAAATTCCCACACATAATCATTATCGAAATCTATGGTAATCTACTTTTATTAATATAAAGGGTGGCCCATTTATTGATCCGATTTTCAACTTCCTGTTGTTAATGACGCTGTCACATTAAAAATATTAAAATTACCTACAGGATTCACTTCAAATTATAATTTCTATTGGATTTTCTTAATTTGAATATAATTATAATACATCACTCAATAGGTCTCCGATCTAGCTAAGACCACATACTGATGCAAAAATTCATATTATATCGGACAAACAGCTCGAAACGGGTCTCCGAATTGTCGACTTATTATTGTTTTTGGTCCGGTGTGAGCCGTTTGTTTACCCACCTCAAAAACAAAATATGTATTTTCAACTTTTTTGGAATTTTTATAAAATTTCCGGAACTCTTTGGACGAACACCTTATCGTTGCACATATGACCATGTTAAAACACGCTAAACTTATGTTCGATGGCTCATTGTGATAGAATTAAATCATAAAATCATTTTAAATAACTAAATATCATCACTTAAAATGTATTTCTTAGTTTATCATTGTGCGGGACAGCTGACTTGAGTGCACCCCTTGATACGCCAATGCATTTTAGGAAAAATAGGGGGAAACCAAAGTGTATGCACAGTTTATACACTGTGCAGTTTTTTTTATATAAGACTTGACACTTCAAGTATTGAAAGATTTGTCTATTCTACAATAAGTATTAAAATATTGTAGTCGTCATCATGACTCTTTCGCTGTTGTGCTGGACAAGTACGAGTATGAAATGAATAAAATAATAATGATTGACAGAAGAAATAACAGAATGAAGGAAAAGAATCCAAATTACAATGGCAACGGCAATGATTGATTGCGTTGGAAAAGGGGAAATGAATGCACTGCATCATCTCTAGGAACAACTGGTTTAATTGGGTATGAGGACCGGGAAAAAATGAAATAATTTTTTATTAGATCACAAAACTTATAACAAAAAACCCCTCCCAAAAAAGAGAATTGTGAATAAAAATGAAAGAATTGTGAACGCTATAAAATGTAACGAATGTGTGTATCTCCTTAAAAAGAGACAATTGTACATATTTATGGGAAGGGGGGTGTGCGAATTTGGCTTGTTAGCGTAAAATGGTAACAAAATGGAAAATGTCGACACGGCATATGAGTTGATTTCAGTTCAGAATGAGAAAAGAACAAACAAACAACAGTCAGTCCAGTCTACATACTATGTAGAGACATAGAGACAGACAATGAATATATTGCATATCTTGAGGCGTTGTTCAGTCAACATTTCTATGGACGGTGCGTTGCGTGGATGTGTTTTTGGGATTTCAAAATGTGTAGTGCCCGAAATGACCATGCGAAATTGCTTTTTGAGTGTATTCTAAGTATATAGTATATTTGTTCGTTCTCTACACCACAAAAGTAAAAAAGTCAATTTGATTTTGCTTCAGCCAACCTATATATATATATCCATGTTGTGTTCTTTTATTTTTTCATACTTTTTATACAATTTGTATGATTCAGGGTGACAATAAGACCTTGGAGTCACTAGTACGATAAGTGTGTAGTGTGTCATAGTATGTGGTATAACATACATGTACATAAGTATTTTACCCATTGAAAACTAACAAACTAGTAGTTGAAAAAGAAAGGTTGGCTGTTAACAAAATAAATGAGCATTTTCCTAAAATAAAGCAACAAAAAAAAAAAAAAAAAAAAAAAGGGGAGCTTTACATAAGTATGTATATGTGGTTCGAAAAGTTTTTAACTCTAGCTCAATCTCAATCTCAATCAACATCATCAGAATCAGTAAAAAAAAAAAATAGCAGAAATCCAATCACTTTCAATGGCGTTAGTTAGTACTTCTACATACATATTTCTATCGAAATGCAGAACACATTTCAAGCCTTGAAAACTTATCAGTTTCCATTTGATCTTAGAATGGAAATATCAAAATTATTGTGTAGTAGTTTCTGGTTAAGTCAAACAGTTTAAGTCGATTTTATAATATTGACAATTTGTTGTGCTATGCGAATAACGAGGTTTAAATGTAGGAAAATATATATTTACAAATGTACCTATGCTATGTCGGAGTCGAAAAATGTATACAAAGACAGAAACCTCCTATCACCTCACATCCCGTTAGTTCCTACGGAACCGTCAAAGCCCTCTATGGTGAGGAGGGGTCGTGAATTGCAAGGAGATCCAAAGCGCGAACAAATTCTTTTTCATGTTGCTTAGAACCGAGGGCACTGCTAAACAAGGTTTTCCGAGTCTTTCACGACATCAAAGCAGAAACCACATGATAAATTCACACCGTGCCCAGATCTGTGAAAATACTGTCTGTAATATACATAGCCAGTTTCGAATTGGGCAAATTCTAATCCTATTTCTCCGCAGCGACAATTTAGCCAATCTGCAATACATAACAGCTCGTGGATACTCCGTGGATCTCCACTACTCTACCGATGTTGCTATATATACGTATTAAGTAAACTGGTGTGTTTGTAGTAATTAGCTTGTGCTTAGTGCACTAATAATGTCTATGGTGACAAGTCCATATTGTTTTAGACGTACTGTTTAAGTTTACTAAGCGGGTCTTTGCAGCTCATACGAAGCCTGAAGCCAAATTGCGTAGTTGGTATAATATAGTGTAAGGCAGAGACGTTGCTTTAAAACTTTTTCAAAAATTTTAACAAAACAACAAAAAATTTAATTTAATTCCTATGTTAGTAAGGACTGTCAATATCTGGTGATTTTTTTGTTATTTACGCTCGAACTATGAACGCAACTTCGGCGTTTGTCTCTAGAGGTATATCTAAGTTGCGCTGATCAGTCAATTCACTTTTGGAGACTTTGACCATATCGTTAGTGGCGAATTTGTGTTTGTCACGGAAGAGTTCCCCTAGTATATTGGCTTTTGGTGTAAATAATGCTATTGTGTGAGAAGGTTGATATAAATTGATTTCTGTTTCTTGTTAATTTAGTTAATTTCCAATTAGTTTCGAGTGTTTATTAAGGCTCGCTAACTTGTTGTTCCAAGTGAAGTTTTTGTCAGCAGATATTTGAGACATAATTAAGTGTTCGTTCTTAAACATTGCCTGTTAACAGTATTTCTTTTTTTTAATTAAGGCAGTTATATAGCTATGTAATTTATTACAGATTTTTGTGCTCTCTGTCTTTGGAACTACTATATCAAGTGCAGCGGTTGTGCTACCATGGAAAGTAATGAGACGTAATTGTCAATGAACCCAGTCGTAAGAGATTCAGAGTGATTAATATAATATCCGATAAATCTTTCTTTAAGATTTTCTTATAGAGTTGTCAATTACCCTTAGAGTATATCGGGTAATTGTTAGTATGTAAATTGGTGTTAAATGCCACCTTGGTAACAGGTGGTTACAGGACATGTCCAAACACTTGGCTGATGGCCCCGGAAAATACACGGAAAACAGTTTTAAGGTAGTTTGAGAATCTAACCTGACTTCTACTCCAATATTTTCTATCAGGTGTGTATTTAAGTGTGAATTGATAATTAAAATGGCGACCTCACCATCTCTGCGTGCGACACGGACCTTTCTATAAATAATGTAATTAGGAATTTGGAGCCTATCCCTAGGTGTTAGCCATGTTTCGGAAATTAAACAGATGTGAATTTCATTGGAGCTTAGGAAGCTAGAAAGTTCAGATTGTTTGTGTGGAACGGCACATGAGTTCCTTGCCATAACATTGGTTTATTCTAAATTACCTATATACTACTATAGACACATTTCATTGCTAATTGAGTAATGACATTAAATTGTTCACTCTTACAAGAGCAATTTTGAAGCTTATCAATAAGCTCTGTTGTAAGAGAGTTTATCTCCTCAAAAGTAAACAGGTCAGTAGATGATTCCTTGACTGGTCCTGTTGTAGTGGTAGTGTGCGTGAAATGTGCTGAGAGCAGCAGCCTATAATTCATTGGAGATAAGCTGTTCTTCCTAAAAACATACGAGCAGCGCAAGTGCCTTGATTGTGCTGATAACTGCTTGTGAGTTCAGTTGAATTGTTTTAGTTTTTTTGTCGTTTGGAGGTCGATGACCTCTTTTGGATTAGAGAAAGGTATGAAGCTCGGCAAGGATAGGCAGCATTTGTGAAGGTGTGAGCACCTTTCCAGTTGGCACCAAGAAATGTACCTCTGTTAATGCACGATGACGTCGTATGGTGACCACTACAGAATGCACTGGAAGTGGCATCGTATGGTTAATGAATTAGTTATCTTTTTCAGTTTTTGTAGAGTAGTCGATTTAAATCTACATACAAGAGAATTTTCAAGCCATCAGTGCAATGAAGACCATGAGATAATAATATTGTTTAAATTTCTTCAATTGGTAGTTTATCCAAACCAGAGAGAACCGCTTTGTATGGCTTTCTTTCCCTGTTCTCATAAGAGAAAAATTCATAATTGTTGCTTTTAAGAGTTTAAACATCTGAAACTTAGCACAGAAGTAACATAAATGAACGAAACTAATATCAAATAATAATATAAAAAATAAAGTTTATATTAAATTTTTTCCAACTTAAGCACCACATAATTCATCTTTGGTAATAAAAAAAAAAAAAACAAAAAAAAAAAACTAAAAAGTCACAAATTCACGCCAAAATTGTATTCGTACACTAGTGGCATTGATATGTTTTAGTGAGAAAAAAAGGTAACAAATTAAAAAAAAAAATTAAGTAATCAGTATTTTGGCAGACCACCTTACTAGAATAGTTTTGAAGCGACGACGCATAGGTACTTCTCACCTGTGTTATAAGCTGTAATATTCTCCCATTCGCGACTTATGGCTCCCTTCAATGAGTCTTTCGACATTGTTTTCGAATTTTTTTTATAATAAATTCATTGCAGTGGTATAGAAGCCATTTGCGCACGATATTGGATGAATGTTCTGCGTCATTGTCTTATTGAAATAAGAACTTCCCACTTTCAAGCCCAAGATTCGCAGCAACTATCCTTTGGGATGTTCAAATATTCTTGTGAATACACGAATCAATAAAATTCAGACGCAGTTGATTGATTGGACCACCCTTCCTACCTTCATAGCCGTGTTTACTACGATTAGGATTCCAGACTCTAGGATTTCCCCTAGAATGCTGATGTTGTGCAGTTATCCTGCTGTGTGCTCGGTCGACATATCCTCATTAGTAAAAATCAGAGGACTCCACTAGAAGGTTGAGGATGACATTTGTACAGAGAGGCTATTAGAGACACATCATGAACCTTACCACCCAGGATGTTCAAATATATGAACTTAACCATTCTATCTGCCCTCATACACTCCCAAACCATAACGTTACCAGAGCCTTGTTTAATTGTTGGTATTACATTTTTCTCTTTGATTTCCTCATTTACCTTTGACTGAACTTTTGGAAGGAAATCCGGTAATGAATGGTTTGCGCCGCACAAGCCTGCCTTGGTAACATGCTGAATGAAACCAGTTGCGTCTAGTCTGGAGGAAATTTATTTTGGTGCACATTCTTGTAGTTCATGGTGTATTAATGTCGTTGAAATTTTTGGATTTTGAACCACAGAAGCCACTATTTGGCTTCGTTCTCGTGTTGATAATATTTTAGGCCTTCCAGAATTTTTATGTTTTGGTGTCAATTAACCGCTATTTATGTAATTGTTTGCACAGTCAATTGTGCTCTACTAATAATATTTCCAATTTCTCGAAGAGATTTATTCTCTAAGTATAAGATAAATCACTAGTTCGACCCATTGTGTCCAACTTCAACAAAATTCAATTTGACTATGACATTAAAACAACGCCAAATGTCAAGAATAACCAATGTCATTGCATATTCAACGAACTGTGTTAAAATAGATACGCCGATTACAGTTATTTTTGGGAAAACAATATCATAACCGACATGTGTACGAATAATTATTTGGCGTAAATTTGCCTGTTCTGTCGCCTTGTCGGGAGTATTTCCAATTAATGGAGAATAACGGTTCTTTTCTTTTCTCCACAAAAAAAAAAAAAAAAAATTGAAAAACAAATCACTAAGGGTTCGAACTAATTATTTTGTATGACATCAAGGGTGTACGAATAATTATTTGGTTCACAGTATGTGATGGGTGGGATTTTAATATTTGATGTGACTGGAGACACTAAGTCATCATTTGATTTATCGCTAGTTGGATCATTTACAGGGGCTTCACTGTCCATGATAGTGTGTAACGGGCGAAAATAATTTTTGTATCAGTTACTTCCGGTAATATTTATGTTAAAACACTGCATCTTAGTTATGCTTGACCAATGGTCTTGTGATTTTGCTTGTTATTGTTGAAGTCAATGTTTTGCTTTGTGTCGAAGTTGTTGTTGTTGTTGTTGTTGAACCAATTGATGCTGGGCACAGTGTAGGTGGTGGTTGCGGGAATGGGCACTTGGCAGGGAATTTCCGGTGCATACTTTGATTGAGTTCATAGTAGAGGAAAACAGGAATTTGCTCTATGCACTGCCGACTTTATAGATAGCAAAATTTGACCTACTTTTCTTAGTAGGGTCAACTGCGACTACCGAAATATTTACAATTTTAGTCAACTTATGTGCTGACTTTTGGAATAGTTGACAAACTAGGCTCATCTTAGCGCTTTAGTTGTTGACCACACAAGTTCAGTGTAAAACCCTTCTGCACTATTCGATTGTTCAGAGTGCTTTGTGGAGATGTTTAGATTTAAAAGTGTAGTTCTTAGTAATTTTTTTTTTACACATATAAAAGAGATTTCAAAGTGAGGGGATTTCTCTATAATGTAGTTAAGTCTCATTATGTTAGATTTGATCTTTGAGGCTATGATTAATTATGATTAATAGTAAATTATAGTAAGACCATTTACATAATTTCTTCTCACAATCTATAAAACTTAAAGACTAGTTACCTGGCAAATAGTCAGAGATATATAGAAACATCTGACTAGAGTCACAATACAGTGAACTGGTGTACATCTAAGTGGTTAAGTTAAATAATAGAAAGTATAACTCCATGTGCACAATTTCATGAAATAATAAGTATTAAAAACTCAGGAACTAGTTGCCCGGTAAACACGTAAACGGGATACGTAACACATATGTGTGTAGTGTTATGAAGTATTAAGTACAGCAAAGATTGATTTATGAGTAATTTCTCATTAGATATAAATAGGTTCTTAATTAATTCGTGACAAAGTTCAGGTAAAAGTTAATAAGCCTTTTTTATGAATAAACTTTTTTTTTTGTTAAAGTCACAAAAAATTGACATCAATATTCCGACGACGTCTACTAACCACTAACCACTGAAATTTGTTTATACATTTTGTATATATATATATGTACTTCTATATATTCACACAAATATTTATGTAAGACAGTGTGAAGCTATAAATGTGCTTCATCATATAGTGTCCTCAATGGTGTTGTTGCCCTCCTGATATTTTGAATTGAAAGGTGTCAAGGCAGCAGTAGCAAACAACATTCTATCATATCTTAGCTCTTCATACTCATGTAGATCTACATAAAATGTTTGCTGTGGTATGAGTAGTATGAGTTTCTGTGCCTATTTGCGTTTATCAGTGCGTCTATATTTTTGGTTCAATTTGTTGAATATTTTACATTTTTTCTTGCCATTTTTCTTTTTGAAATTTTTCAATTCGCACAAAATTTTGCTTTTCATAGTCAATGTGCGCATTAGATGACTTTGATAACCTTGGGCATAGTCAGTTAAGTTCTCAATGTCAAAAGGCAAACGGTTAGACAGACTTACTAAATGCCTTACTTGCTGTCTTTTCTAAATATTATTTGTTACACTAATAACAATTCATTCATGCAACTAGATCCTTTGCTTATGACTACCAGATTCAAGAAAACTAATAATAAAATATTTCTTTATATTTTTACAATGATAAAATTGTTAAGGGATTTAAAATAACAAGATGAAACATATGTAAATGGTTTTCCAATTAGTGTGTCCTTATTTATTTTTTTTTTTTAAAGAGACACAATCGGCTTTTATTTTTACCAAAATGTTATTGTATTTTCAAATAAAATTATAATTGATTTAATAAGTATTGGAATATGGGATTATTCAAATGACCGCCACATCTGCGCTGGGAGGCCTTCATATGATTCATCCAATTTTGAATAAGTCGGACGCATAATTCCGGGGTCACGGTGTGAATTCCAGCGCGAATGTTGTTCTTGAGGTCTTGAATCGTCACTGAATGTTTGGCGTAGACAAGCGATTTCAGCTCATTGCCATCGCCGTTTAGTGAGCTCAATTGACCCGTAAAGTGTTTACTCAACAGATCGATTGTTTCGCGTCTGGTGTCGCATGTTACACCGTGTTGTTGGAAAAATATGTTTTCCGTATCGATGCCGGCCAAACAGCACAAAAAAATTATTTACCATCGTTTGCATTAACCGTCAATGCCTGGCTATCCATATTCTCGAAGAAGTACGGACCAATGATACCGCCAGCCCGCATTCGGTACTAGACAGTGCAATACAAAACAATTGTAACAGTCGAAATTCACTTGGACTTAGAAATGGGAACAGTCAAATTTATGGACGCTATGACTATAGAGGCAATAAATCCTTTCATGATTTTCTTAATCTTACTTGCTGTAATTCCTCTGGTTTCTGGTTTGTTATACACAACTTTTTTTACACGAAGTAGAAATAACACGTGTTACAAATTCGATGAGTGATTTTTTTTTTTATACGAATATTTTATGTTGCACGAATCCAAAAAATAAAAGCTGTTTTTTGATGATGATGAGATGGTCCAGCCCGTAATAAATGTGCACGCTTTTATCAACTAGAGATGAATAGTTGTGAAATCAATTTTTATTAAAATTTTTATTTTCATATGATGCACCTATTTCCACAGCATAGTTTTTTTTATTTTTTTTGTAATTTTTGTAATTTTTTTTTTTTTTTTTTTATTATTGAAATGTTTATTTTTGTTTAACCATCTGTCCCCGTGAGTAACTCTGATTAAACATCAAATGAAACTTCAGCATACATCAATTTGATAAAGAGAAACGAGAGGGGAGGTCGAGCAGGTGCTCTCTACGTAGCCTACTGCTTTGAAGGCTGATGTCAAGTAGACCTAAAGCAAGCGAGTTGGGGTGATTCTCTAGCCTGATCTCATGTAACACACTGTGTCTACGAATTTTATCCTTATCTAGTGAAGGCCTCTGTGCAGCACCGAGTTTCGTACATAGAACGGAGCTCCAGCTACTCTTCTCAGTAACCTCGATTGGAAACGTTGAAGAATTTCTATGTTTGAATTAGTGGCTGTACCCCACAATTAGATGTCGTATGTCCATATTGATTTAATTATAGTATTGTTCAAAAGGATTTTATTACGAAAACTGAATTGGTACCCGTGGCCTAAAAACCAGTTCAATTACCAGCTTTTCAATTGGGGACGTATACTTATTATAATTATAATTATTTTTGGTTTTTTAAATAACATGGATTTAATTTTTACTTTATATGCACGTTTTTTTTTTTTTTTGGAAAAATATTTAAAGATTTTTCATCTTACACGATTTTTTAAAGTAGTGGAACATATCTTAAAATTTACCAGACGTCGCATGTATTTGCTTACACGTATTTCTATCAAATGTATTTCATGTGTAGAAAAAGAGTATCGCTTAATGCAAGGAAATAAGGTTATAAAAAATAATATAAATTAGCTTTGTATGAAATCTGAAGTTTTGGATAATATGAGGATAACATAATATTAACGAAACAAAAAAAAAATATATATAATACCTGTTAACCTGTTTTCTTATAAAAGGAATAGTGTCGGGCAAGTATTCATTTATTCCACCTAGATTTACTTTGAAACTAAAATAGATTATACAGGATATTATTTGTGTAAAACTCAAACGGTTGAGAACTGTCCCCAGATGCTATATACATATTGATAAAGTTAATAAACAAGTGCCAAATGGAAACAATAAAACTACTGCTTTGTGTCTAAATTATGATGAAATAAGAAGAAAGACTGAAGTATAAATTAAATGAGAACGACGTCAGACACCCTTTCTTTCTCAATTATGTATTTTATTAGAGATAAAATTATCCGGAAGGAAAAAAAGAAAAACAAAGGAATTTATGTAAAAAAAAAAAAAAAAAAAACGATCTTAAAAAACGAATAAAATATAAATGGCGCTATTTTCCCCCAGTTAAATTTCTTATTAAAAATGTATTATACATTAATTTTAAATAAATTCGGTATAAGCGAACGTCAGCTGTAACCCTTGAAAACGATTGACTGATAGGAAAAAGAAATAAATGAAGAATGTATATGTCAAATATATTATGAAAAAGAATCACTTCAAACAAAAAAAAAAAAAAATTTTTCAAACCTATTTATAAATGATGTATATATAACAAATTAAATGAGAACGACGTCAGATTTCCAATGCTCTAAATCAAATTTTATAAGAGAAAAACATGGTCCCAGTTCAAGTAAAAAAAAACAATTGAAACTTAACTAAACCAATCCAATGAGCAGAAACTGAAGAAAGTTATAATTACTAAATGAATGATATATCACAAAAATATCCACATCAAACAATTCCAAGCTTGGGTTTAATAAAAATATAAATTTATGGTATTGTCAACAAAATAATAATAAAAATTTATAAACAATTAAATAAAAACAACTTAAAATTGGTAAAAGGCAATAATTTTCTCCAAATTATTCTCAGTTAGATGAGAACTTTTTAAATATATTTTTTTTCTGAACAAATATTTAGTACATACATAAAAAAACAACTTTCAACTTTATTAAAGCTTATAATGGAAAATATAAAGAATGTACTCAGAAGACATTGAAATAATACTAATAAATTCTAATAAAAAAAATAACAATATAATATAAATTATACATATATTTAAAAATATGTATTTCCTTCAATACTAATACTAAATACTTTTAAAAACAGAGCTCGAGATGGGAAAAATTAAATAAGAATAAATTCATATATACATCATTTTCATTTCAGTTATTATTAAATCACTTGTTTTATTTTTATAACATTCAAACTACTGTGGCTTGGTGTTTGTAAAGCATAGGACGATGCGTCGAAGAGCACATGCATTATGAATATGTATATTAAAACCAGAAAGAAGGGGAGTTTCGACTATGCCGAAGATGTAATACTCTTCACGCATCCTTTAGAAAACCTTTTTTTATGGGAGCTATGCGATGCATTAATCCTAGAATCTTGAAATTAACATGCATAAAAATGGATCGGAAACCTTTTATGCCTAATTTTCTAAGCATTTCTAGCGTAGAAAACAAAAAAAGTTTTTCTAATAACAACATGAATTTGAATGTGGGGTTTGTATGGGAGATACCGATTCGGCGGATTCTGACAAATGTGCTGCGTATGGTAAAAAGAAAGCTCTTGCAAAATTTCAGATCTCTAGTTTAAACACTAAAGATCTAGTTTGCATACATATAGACGCAAATGGCTAGATCAATTCGTCTTGTCGCGCTGATCAATAATATATATACTTTATGTGGTCTAAGATGTCTGATTCTGTGCATTACAAACTTATTATACTATTTACTACTTGAAGAGTAAGATGCTCAGCATGACGAGTAGAATCGATTTAGTCATGTCATTTCTTCCATTTTGATGTCATTCGTAGCTGTTATGTTAAAATCAGAATACAGTATAACGAGCATAATTCGTTTCAGATAGTTACTTGTAAAGCGAAACGATCGTCGTTAAGCGAAATCATTTTCTTCATATAAATTGGTGTAAAATGAGATAATGTTTTATATAAAAGACCAATACCATTTTTGTTTTTAAGGAAATTGCAAATTGTACGGAGAAAATATTGTATCTACATTAAAACACAATGGTGAAGAAATATTGATGTGGGGACTTTATAACAGCTAACGGCTAATTAGAAAACTTACCTTCATTAATACCATGATGGACAATAAGACAGAAATAATCCTATCAATATATCCATATTTTAAAGAATTTACTCAGAAAATGATTTCTATTTCCAACCGGATAATGACCCAAAGCATACTGCATAATAGGTATGTTTTGAATGGATTCATACAGGTTTCTAGTCCACAGGAATGTATGAATAGGAATGATATAAGAATGCATATAAATGCATTCATGCAGATCTCTGGGTTGTACTTCACAAATAAATGTCAGAAATAAAACTTAATACATACTACTGATACAGGCTTACCCCAAATTCGGGACTCATTGGTCTTCTGAGCTTCGATTAATGGAAGAAATTCAAATATACATACTAAATTCAGTTAAAACAATTCTTGATTGTATAGAAGCTGTTTTATTTTTTCATAGGCTAATACATCAGAATCATAAGGGTAATGGAATATAGATATCTAGCAGCAGTTGATTTTATTACGACTCCAGTAATGCCCATAAGGTATTCTAGTATGGTCTTTTGTTAGGGATGAAAACTATATATGCAGGAACGGTGTGAAAATATAGTTTAAATATAGTAAAAAATACATAAGTTTCTGAGTATTTCTATGTGACAGCAGCCTATTTAATACACAATTAGAATAGATGAACAATGGACAAAATTATTTTGGTATATTTCTTGATATTCACATATGTATTGTATGTTGTGAAGATTATTTGATTTTAGTTGACATGATGAAAGTGATAGAGTCCCATTTGAAACTAAGTACAATATTAGAAATGTGAAAACTTTTTTAATTGCAAACTCTTTTTCTGTAAACAAAAGTAATAATAAAAAATTCAACCAAACTCAAAGGAACTTTTGTACACAAACATCATGCCTCATTATGTCTGAGATACAACAGCAATTACATGCATAGATAGTATTTATGTATATATGTTTGTGCCTAGATACTGTATACACGCTGTGACATGTCATTATATAAAGTTAACTTTACTTTGAAAGTGACAACTTCCTGCTTTACTATGTACTATGTACTAAAGATACTTTGCAAGCATGAATTATACCATCAAAAGGTGATATGTGTTTTTTTTTTTCTTTTTTTTGTGAAAATAAAGTTACTTCTAAAGCAAAAATTCAAAGATTTAAAATTTAATTAAAACCAGAAAGAAGGGTATCTTCGACTATGCCGAAGATGTAATACTCTTCACGCGTAAACGTTTTAGCATACGCTCCTGTTGTTCTGCACACAATTACGGTAGAACCCGTATGCACACTACGATCCAACAAACCATGGACCCTAAATTATCATGGTTGATGTATATGGATCAGACATTTTTAAAGTCCAAATTTCAAGTCGATCATACCCGCGATAGAAGTTAAAATTCTTACTTTTATACAACCATGCAGCTGTTGTTGTTGTGTAATTGTTATCTCTTTATTGAGATTTTCCGGTAGAGTTCACAAAAGTATTATTAATTGTTGTGGATATGGTAAAAGATAATTTAAAATGCCTACCTAGTGCGGTTCATGAGATACAGAATCGAAAAAAAAGTTTCACTTTCGTTTCGTCCAGCTGAACAAGAAGATATGTAAATACTTTATGGGGTCCCCGATGTCTCCTTCTGTATGCGTGAAGAGTATAAATATATATAGTGAAGTTGTGTCCGAAGAAATTATTGTAGCAGTAGGTTATCGATGACATGGAAACCAATTGATATGTATGTAGGTATTTCCACGATTGTATATCTTTAATTTTGATGTCTTCAAAACTATGAAATTTATTTGGGGTATTTTTTTTTTCTGTGGCATCCTAGGAGAAAGAGGACGTTCAACTAAAAACATTTTATGTATATACGAGTATACAATAGTCATCATTATATTCTTGCGAGAGTAGAGGCTTGGTTCATCTGGTTAGAACTTAACCAAACATGCATATTAAGTTTCAAGATAATCCCATAGTTTCCAAAAAACTTTCTTCTGATCCTTTCATGTATAGTTAATGGGGTCTCTGCAACTCCCTACATGGACTTGGCCTTCTTTAAAAGTATAGGGTATTAAAATTTATGACGAAAATAATATAAATGGAATCCCATTTGCCTGTCATTCTATGTTTGTATAAATTTGTATGACTAAAACTCATTAATAAAAAAAAAATAAAGGAAATGAAAAAATATGAAATAATTTTCATTACACACACACACATACACACACACACTCTCACATGTTTATCATATCAATAAACAAATCTGGAAAAAAAAATCACAATAAGAATGACATATGTATGTATGTACTTTGGTATCTACTTACATACATGTAAATGCCATTGGCTTTATACGTGTATAAAAAATCGTTTGTGGACAGCACACCAAGGACAACACGCAGCAATGACGACAACCATGATTGCGATGATGATAATGATGATGAATCAGATGATGACAATGACAAGAACGACGACGACAATGTGACTACAAATTTGGTGAACAAGTGAGCGCCCATTTGTTGTCAAATTGTCAAGGTTAACGAACAAAACAGGAGCAAAAGGATGGTTGGGTGGTTGAGTGAATAGTGAGCGGGTTGGTTTTAGAACTAAGAACTCTACCAAATGAAGGATGAAACTACAGATTTAGCTAAGCATAAGAAATGAAAACAAAAGGAGAAAGAAAAAAAAAAAAAAAAGAAACAAAGAACCCTGACCCAGGCACGTACATGTTCCTAGTCTCTAAACTCTTTTTATATGCACAAGGAGGAGTATTAAAACTTCTAACTTTCATTTTCATTCTCGTATATATATATATATATATATGTATGGATACCAAGTGCATACATACATGTACAATAGATATTAGCTGTATACGTCTACATATCCATAACATATATCTCAATTTGGCTGACTCTTCTGACAATTGTTGTCAACATGACTGTCAAATATGATAATTGAACGTTTTGTTTTAAGTTTAGATATTTACATTTTAGATCGTAAAAGTATTAAATCTCATTTTTTAAGCTTTTACAATTTTCCACAATTTAATATTAATAAATAGATAATTTTAGAATTGTAATACCAATCATACAAATAACAAATATTTTAAGGAAACTTGTGTTTGTTATACAAATACTAAGATCCGATTTGATCTGATGAATTAAGTTCAGTTTTCAGTTTTATTAAAACTGGAAAAGTGATATTATAAATTCTGTATTTCTGTATTTTAAAGAATGGATTATATGGCAGCTATGTAATATGAATGAATGTTGATTATATGTTTAATAATGTACGGATATATATTATAGTTTATGCATAGGTTTAATTGGCAATTTTACTTCTTTCTATTTAGTAAAAACGTTTCTTGAATAAAAGTTCGTCTGGCAGCCCTTCCTACATATTCAATATTTTCTAACTATTTATCCGATCAATGAGCTCTTCCAAATCAGATCAAAGACACTTTGAGCCTAAGAAGACATGTTCTCATTTGTAAATAACAAAATATGTTCTTTTTTATTTTATTATTTTTGGTACATAAGTACAAGATGTTCGTGCACGGTATTTAATGCTTGTTTTAAGTAATTAATTTACTGACCCATTAAATATTATCGACAGGTTGAAAAAAAAAAAAATACTCTGCACAATTTCATTCCAATATATCAAAAACCAAGAGATTAATTTTGCAGAGAATTATAATTAAATGATTGATTTATAAGTACATTATAATGGATTCTTTTTCTTCAGATTTTTGCGTTAATAAAACTACACGAACTACACTATGTACAATATATACATAAGTATTATTGTATATAGTATGTATATAATAATAAAATTATTTTAATATTGATTTGACTTACGTTAGGAGTAGAGTAAGTACACGATCAAGTAAGAAGAAAACTTAGTGCTAAATTTCAGCTCACTAGCTCAAAAACTGAGGGACCAGTTTGCATACATACAGACGGATAGATGGACATGGAGCTGATCAATAATATACACATATACTTTATGGGGTCTTCTGTCTCTTACATACTTCATGACAAACTTCTAATTCACTTAGTACACAAGTTTATTTTCTGCTGATCAGTTATCATAAGAAAATAAAGAAGACGTGAATCGATGAAAAAAATAGTGTGGGAAACTAATTACAAAAGAACTATGTATATGTGTGCCGTCAAATTGCAGGCACAGTTAAAATTAACGAAAACAACAGTATATGCTATTTAAAAACCCCCCAATTGTGATATGTGGAAATAATCGTTCAGGAGGACCGAGACTTATTGCACGCTTGATGGCATGTCTGCTCCGGAATAACGACATTCGGTTACGGTATTTAGTCGCTAGCGTAAAAGAAAAGAAGCCACATCTCTCAGATAATAATAATGTACGATGAAGCATCATAAAAACAGGACTACTGATGATTGGAAATAAAGCAGTGAAGTGAAAATCAACCGCTGCCATCGACAATACGAACGCAATCAAAATCACCATGTTTGGGCCTGTTTTACTTGGTGGCCTATGAAGAAAAGTGAAGCCATTATGTAGTAGGAGTAATATTTAAGTATTCTTCAAACCAACCTTCCTGATATTCTTAATATCTCGAGCTGAAATAACCATTTTCCAGCTAGATGGAGATCCCGAACACACTGCAAACGTGGTTAAAGCTTGGCTTCAAAGTCAAAATTCTCAAGGGATACAATGGCCTGCATACAGACCAGATATAAATCCCATCGAAAATTTGTGAGCTGGAAACTGGATGCCTATGAAAATCTTCCAAAAAAAAAAAAAAAAAAAAAATGTACTGATCTTTATGAAAGAGTGGAAAGAGAATACAAAGCTATGATCCCAAAGCTGGTGGAGAGCATGCTCAGAAGTGACCGAAAAAGTGTAAAAATTCTAGTATAATTGATAAAAACGAAAAAGAAAGGAAAATATAATTTACAACAATGAATATGAACGCTATGAACTATTGATGTGACAATAAACACATGTAGAAATTCAATTATTTTTCTTTTTTTTTTTTTATAATGCTGATGAATTTGATATAGTTTATCTAGATATTATAAATTTTTTGAATGTTTATTCTATTCTATTCTATTCTTGTGGCAGAATTCTTGACTTTATCATTACCTTTTACTTTTACTTACTTTGACAGCATCGTCCGTTGAGTTCTTCCACTTTTATAAAGTGTCCGCTTTTAGATACAATAAATAAATACACACAATTGCATGCACTTAAGTTGCATTAAGTTTATGTTAAATAATTTATTGTAATTGCCTCATCCAGCCATTATTTTCATGGTACATAAAGTATAGTCCCTTGTTTCTTACAAAATATTTGTTGATTGATTGATAGAGTTGCATTTGATTTTTGTTTTTACGTATATACCAACAAGAAGGCCAACGCCCCATCAAGGGACTATCAAGAAGAAAGGGATTTTGTGAGAATAATGGGTCTTGTTTCTGCTTCTGTTTCCTTGTGTATGCCCTGCATGCCTACCCTACTAAGTCCACTTAGTGTTCAGTGCTAATTGAAGTATGTACTAGCTTCTATGTGATTAATTATCAACAAGTTATTTTTGTAATGAATAAAGTATGATAGTTCTTGAAAGTATTGGTAACACTTTCACTTATTACAAGTATGAATTCATTTTAATTTATTTTTATATTTATTTGAACTTTTTGCCATTAATATGGGGTATGGGTTAGTTTCTTCGGTATACAAAGATCAAACATATTGTTTATTATCATCAGCAATGGTCACTATCACTACCAACGTCATCATCATCACCATCACCATCATCACCATCACCATCATCACCATCACCACCATCATTATAAACGACATCATCATCATCATCATCATCATATGCAGTATTGTGTATGTTAAATGTCTTTTAATTAGGACTTATTAATGTGTGAAATGTTTATAATAGACACTGAATGTGGTGGCATGCGCCCATTTATTTATCAATCCATTCGTGCATTCATGCATCCATGCCTGCGTGCATGTGTGCCTCCGTGATTAAATGACTGCCGGAACGACTGACTGAATGACTAACTGGTTGAATGACTCTCCAGAGTGAATGGAATTATTGTAGAATGAGGAGTGTTTCTAGAAGTAAGTAGTGTGTACTCGTACCGTATGTGGTATCGTGCTATGATAATAAAACTGCTTTTTAATTTATAAAAATGTAAATGTTATTGTTTTTATAGACATACTCATTTGATAAACAGATACTCACGGACAAATGTGCTGTGCATACCAATAAAAAAAAAAAAAAAAAAATACAAATACATCAAAAGACAAGTATTAATATTGTTTGGTATAATTGTAAGATAAATCACCTTTTTACCTCGACTATATAAATAACTACAATATGTATTGCATAATGGGTCTATTAAGTTAGTTAATATTGAACTGAATATTGTGCATCTGTCTGTGATTATACTATTCGTATCGTTCTTATTCTTATTGTTTATACAAATACTACTTACCATGGCTTTTGTCTTTCAAAATACAATTTATTATGCAATGTTGTATATTTTTGTATTTATTTAGGTATGGACAAGATAGGATTGGATAGGATTTTATAAAATGATGAACTTCCTTCATTCATTCCATACTCACATCAATGATTACAATCATTAATCAGTTTTAGCATAAGACAAACTCTTTGCTTATGATGCAATTTGGGAGGTTTATCTCTAAAGTTTCTAGCCGAAAAACAAGTATACGCACTCACAAAGTAGTGAGTGATTTTTCAAATCAGTATATATTACAATATAGTTTTCTATTTACATATTTAAGTTTTCAAAGCAATATTACGATGGATATTCTTTGTCAGTTTTGATTTTAGATGAATGACAAAAAGTGATTAGGATTTGATGGAATCTGTTGTACAAAATAGATGGTCAATTAATGTGATGGCGCATAGTCATTGCCATTATATTATTTAAAGGTGATTGGTTGCTCAATTCTTGATTTTGAATATATTGTATTATATTCTGCTCTAAAATGCAACTTCTTTCAAGATAGTGAGCCTACGATCATAATTAAAATTTTCATTGTCATTCTTATTCAAAGCAAGTAGCAGCAGATAGAATTGAATAAGTGAAACCATTAAAACTCCATTCGACAACACTCGTAGAGGCATAATTTAATATAGAGATGAGTACGTGAGAGATAATATCACATATAAGTACATTCATATATTAACGAACTGCTTGAAGAAATCTATTTTCAATCAATAAATTTTTATTTTTTTTTTTTAACTAAAAAGTAAAGTTATAAAATCAGCAAATAATCAATGGCGCTTAGAAGCGAATTCAAAATTTTTATCTTACGAAATATATGATTATACTATCTATTCTCAAATTACTAAAGTACTATGTTATTATAATATATGTTGTGATGTTAATAATTTTTGGTGCTTTTGAAATATTGTTTTATTTAAATTGTTCCTGCGTAATTCTAGGGGGTGATTTTCTCTTCTTCTAAGAGAGTCTCTTATGGCAAGATCATTGGGCTGAGCCTTCAATTTTGGTTTATACTATATGAACTACATATTAATAAGATTATTTGCTTTAGTGATGATTCAATGTTCCATTGTTCCTTTGCAGAATTTCAACACAATATCTCATTACTAAACAAATTGCATGTATGTAATTTAATACCAAACTAATAGTGTTTCCACACTGATCTGATGACAAACAACAACAGACGAAATGATTGAAATTTTTGTTGTTGACTAGAAGGCCTGTGAAATCTTGCCAATTTTGTCTTTAATCCATGGAACATGAAGATCTCTGTGTATGGTTGTAGTCTTAATATAACATAGAGCATTTACCAGTCTGCGGAAAGCTTGAAATCTCTGGAATATCTCAATGTTGGAGTCTGAAGCAGAGCCCCACAGGTGTATTTCATATGTCCAAATGGGCTTCAGAACTGTCTAGTAGAGCAGTAGGACCGTTTTGAGTTGTGCCAGGACATTTTTCTAGTTTTAAATACCAGCTGTTGATGCTTACATTTGATATGAGCCTTCCAGTTTAACCATTTATCCAGGGTAAACCCCCGGTAAATTGCTGTGAGCTCTGCTCGGATGATTTCATTGTTTAGGGTGACAGGAAGGCAGCTCTAGAATTTTGTGTTTACTTTATTCAATCATATTTACATATCTTAATTTCATTGACTAACTGAAACTGAAAGATTTATGTAGTATAAAAAATCATATGAAGAGAACTCAATGCTCAATGGCATCATATATTGCGTATCATGATGTGTGCATGACTAAATATTTCATTCTAAAATAATTTACTTCGATGAGTGAATACGCATGAGTTTTTGGGACATTTGAATCATAAATCATATGTGGTGCTGAGCTGTGCTGTGCTGTGACGTGACTTGACGTGACGTAACGTGACGTGAGATCAAATGCATTCACGCACAAACATCTCTAGTTTGTTAACGGTTATCAACCAACCATCTAACCACCCACTTAATACAAGTGACCGTGTATATACACTTATGATGGATAAACAGACAGACAGACAGACAGATGGATTTTGTCCGACTATACTATACTTGTATAACTATGTATATTGGTATATTGTAGTTGTTTACAAACACTACAAAACTATTGAGTCACTAGTGTATCTGATTCAAGCAATCAAGCATTTAAGTAGCTCAATAAAATGTAGGTATATTTGCTAAAATAAAGACAGATTGCATACACAAACACAGATTGCACTGTATATACAATTAAGTATCTATGCATGGCATGATCTTTGTATGTCCATATGTTTATTTAATTGTTTATACAATTTTGTGTTGTCAATTGTTGTTAATTGTTAGTTTATCGTTTAGTTACTCGTAATTATTGGCTATCCCGCATAACTCATGACTTATTCATACATACATATGTATATGTATATGTATGTATGTATGTATGTATGTATGTATAAATTTAGTACGAGTAAATCTGAGTATCTGTTTTTGGTTAGTTTACTAAGTTACTAAATTTGAATCTTTAATGTTGACTGAAACTCAAACAGGCATAATTAATTTAAATAAAAGTGCTTTTAATGCCTTTTACTTGTAACCTTACATATATGTAAATTGTCATCATTAAATTGAATTGTCATTGTTCATGTTGTTGTTAAGTTATATTTGTAGTATCTAGAAGGATGTATTTATGTATGATATTTAAACCTATATATAATTACCCAATGCCACATACGATACCATGTATATGGATGGTAAAAATATTGATTTCAATTCGCATTTCAAAATGAGACACAAAAATCCTCACTTTTTCCTATCACTAATTAAGTATTTGTTTTCTATTCTCTTTGCAGGTCAGTATAGAAGTAATCTAAGGACTAAAGGTGTGTGAGTTCTAAAGAAATTTCATCGTTAATCGTCGTCGTCAATTCTTATTTATTTGAATCGGTTGTCAGTTGTAAACTGCCATATTGCGTCATTCAAAGTTTTCCTTTGGGTTTTTCATCATCATTTGTTATTTTCATTCATTCGATCATTAGATGATGATGGTGATGATGATGATGATGATGATGATGATGATGATGATGACGATGATGATTATAAACAAAATTCGTTGACAAAATGTAACATGAAATGATTTGATAAATTGATAAAATGAAACATAAACAATATAAACATACAAACTGACAAACAGCGAGGGACTGACATATTACATAATTTGGAATCCAGTCACTTAACTGATTGTTGTTTGAATGTTTAAAATTTTGAACTGAAAAGGCATAGAGAGGCAAACAAATAAATAAATAAAGGTTCTAGTATTAAGTATTGTAACATAAGTAGTAAATTCGTATTTATAATTTGTATATCCTTGTATTTATTGATTAATCTCGACATGTCAGTAAAATTTTTGCAAATGTCAGTCATTTTTATATTCCCAAGGCAAACAGAATCGATTCGGTCGAATTTCTCTCTTTGAATATGAATAGTTCAGAAGAAAAACAAGCCCGAAAGCTGAAAGCCGGAAATGGTAAGAAGACCCACAAACATACCTACTACATAATAAGTTGTCGTATTTTCCTTTTATTCTTAATTTATAGACTATGAAAGCCTTTTACGTTTGTCATTTGTTTGTGCCATTGAAAATAAAGCAAGTATGTTTGCGAATCTGAAATAAAATAAATGTACAAGATGCGTGCAAGTCGCCATAAGGCCTCAGCACAAAAAGAAAAAATACAAAAAAATTACACTAATAATCTTCACCATCACCCAAGGAACCAACTAAAGCAGAAACCCCACTTGGGAACCACTGAGCGATAATCGACCGAGTGTATAAAACAATGAATTTCTTAAAAAAAAAAAAACAATAAAAAAAAAAAATTATAATAAGTATATAAAGTGAAACTATAAATTAAAGCCAAAACAAAAAGAGGAAAATAACAAAAAAATAAAAAAATGATAACAATCAAAATTATTTTTAGATTGAAAGTCGTTTGTTATAATTTTTTGAATAAACTCAACCACCATCACCAATTCTCCCAAATTAGAAACTTTTATCATTTCTATACCCTTCACCCATGAAAAAATTTTAAAATGCAAACGAAATACTACACAGTTATAAATTTATGGAAAGAGTATATAATAATTTCTATGTGGATAGCTTTATAAATATATTTACGAGTATATTATACCAACAGCAGCATACTTTTCAAAAAATAAAAATAGTCTATTCTATTCCTTATTTTGCAAGATATCCTTTTGAAATAAATTTGTATGTATATATTCTGTTCGCAGGAAAAATCAAATTGATTGTAGTACGAGGGGTACTATTTATATTGCGGGAATAGCAAATAATAACAAACATTTTTAAATGAAAACAGCTTTATTGTTTCTCAAAATATTCACCATGATGATCAATGCACTTTTGCATTCGTTTAAACCATTTGTCATATCAGTTTTTCCATTCCTCTTGAGACACTTCAAAACATGGTTTTTGAACGCTTCAACTGCTATTTCGGCGCTCGTAAATCCTAGACCACGTAGTTTACCTTTGATATTCCGGTACAAGAATAAGCCATTGGATTCCAAATCAAGACTGTACGGAGGATGAGTCATCAATTCGATGTTTTGACTGCTCAAAAATTCACCTGTGTGAGAGTTCATATTGTCATGATGGATAATGATTCGGCTTTGGCGGTTGGTTTTGCGAATTTCTCTGAAGACTTCCCGCAAAAAAATGATTGTGTACCACTCAGAAATAACCATCATACATTGCTCAAGCAGAACTGTGGCCACATGACCCACTAGGCCGGAGAAATTTGTGACCATTTGCCTTGTATTGCTTCGAGCTTGAAAAACTTTTATTGCATTTGACTCCTCTTGGAACACCCACACGTTCCATCGCTGTTTTCTTTCCGATTCATATGCATATATCCATGTTTCGTCACTTGTCATATTTTGATAAACGTCTTTTGAAGTACCACGGTTGAACTTTTTAAGCATTTCCTTACACCAATAGACCCGAGCCTTTTGAATTCACAACACCAGCTATATACTGTGGTTTTTGATGGTGCTTTATGGTCATACAAAGAACTAAGTTCATCGACACATTCATGTTGTACGAAAACCTTCTCTTGAAATTTCCATTTTTTTCGCCAAATTGATTTTCTTAACTCACTGTAAACGAAACAAATAGAACTTGTACATCAAAACGTTGTGAGCACGTTTATGCTAAAAAAAAATGTCAAACTTTATTATGGTGTTTGAAAATTTTAGCTATTGACTTTGGTGTTGCCAGAACCCGAAATATAAATAGTACCCTACGTATACTCTTCGAGTTTCATTATTCTTCACATTAATGAATAATTTCTTATATTTTTTATTTTTCCCCAAATTATGTTGAATTACAAATAATGGGTCACTTGGGCTTAATCACGATTTTATTTTGATCAACATTATTAACAACATTCAATTTTTTCAATTCAAATATAATTTTCTTATTCGATGCTTCATTAGAAACTTTTCAGTAAAGTGTATTCTTAACCATAAGAGAGATTAGATATACACTCCGCAGACGTCCTATTCAAGTGGCGAAAAATGTAAGATACTTTTTTTAGTTGATTCTCGACAAAATTGATATGAATTTAACCGAAGTACCTAATAAATACATAATTAAATATCCTGTGTTTTAAAAAAGAATTAAGAATTTAATTTTAATCTAACGCCTCTATGTATGGATGTGCTTTACTATGTATGTCGATAATAAATTCAATTATTAAGCGATTTTTAATAAGTAGTATCAATATGAGGTAGGTGGGAGCATGGATTTTTAAGTTGTTATATTTTTATATGAACCCAATGAAAAAAAAAAAGTGCAATTTAATTAAAAAAGTTCAGTATTACTGTTATACTTAGTATACTCGTATGTGGTGATTGAATTTTTCGAAAAGCTATTGAATTCTTTCATGTGATTTTTATTTTATAAACATTTGTAATCAAAGTGGTTTTCGAAAAAAGTTTAGTTTACTAGGATATTCTGATATATCTGTAAGTACACTATATATATATATATATATATATAACATCAAATTGGAAATGGATTTTTTCCTCATTCAACCAACTTTATTATTTACCATTTGTAAAAGGTCAAAAATTAAATACTATAACAATAGTAATAATAAAAATAATTATTATTGTTATTACAATATTTCTTTTTTGCTACTTTATGTTATAAAATGTGATTACTGTTCTTGTTGGGGTCATTGTTATTGGAGGTAGAGAGGTGGGGTGTTATGGATTTGCCAGTACTACGAGTATAAAAATGAAAATAAATTAAAGCAAATTGCTGCCGTTGAATAACGCACCAGCACAAAATTAGCTGTCAATTAAGAACGAATGTACGAGGAGTTTAGTATTTATTGTAAGAGTACTCACTCGTAGTATGTAAGTAGTAGTATTGTAGTAGAAAAGGTCTTACCATATAGCGAGACTAATACCCTACACGCAAAGGACTTAAGAACTTGATGTAGTACTCTATGCTGGAGCATATATTTTGTGTTTGATGTGCTAGAAGGATGGGCAATCACTTTAGGCGGCTGTTCTCTTTTTTTTTTTTTTTTTTTTTTTCTTTTGCCATTATTATCACTAGAAACGAGGGTCGGACGGACTAACATTAGATATTCGTGCGGACAATTTACGACAGACTAAGTCTCCTCCATTTTAAGAGTGTCTTTTTGAGACAGACATGAGGTTGGAGAGTAATGGTAGATTGAATGAAGTGAAAAACAAGTAGATGATGTAGTACAAGGAGGAGAAGAAGGAGGTACTAAGTTGGTGTAATAGTGTATCGTAGCAAGTAAGGAGTGTCGTCCAATGTTTCCTGTCAAGAAATGAATCAACAAAGCAACAAAGTGCTGTGTCCTAGGTCTTAGGGGGTAACCATATTCTGTGGTTCTCAATTCTGTCCTTGGTGTCGTTTGCTCTATGGCTATGCATGTGTGCGTGTGAACTTTTCATGTCCTTTCATCCTATTTCGTTTCTTAGTTTTTTCTGTATGTACATAACACTTCCATCAATTGCCAGGAGCTTTTCTTTTATTTTCTAGTAAATTGCTGTCAATTAGTAAGAAGGTAATAAATAAAATAGTCAAAATATTGGTAAGGGAATGGTGGTGATGTTCGTTCTTATTATTATTATTATTATTGTTTCTTTTTATTATTTTATTGAACTTTTTGTTGATCCTGGAACCCAACTATCATTCTATTGTATAGTGATAGAAATAGTATAGTAGTACAATACTTTAGGTCGAATTTATTAGTTTTCTTTCATTGAGTTCTTCTCTCTAACTCATCTACTTTCATACATACTTACTACTTCTGACATCTTTGTTTTTCTTTTCTATTAAATCGGGCAGGTGTGAAAGGTGTTTCTTTATTGTTTCTTTGTGGAATTGTTTCTTATTTTGTTTGCGATAACATTTACTTCATTGTGTTTTGTTTTTAGGGCCACGATTTCGGAAAATGTTGTTATTGTTGCTATTGTTGTTGTTGTTGACTATGCACACACACACACACACACACACACACACACACACACACCCACACACATCACACATTTTGACCTTTTCATTTTGGTGGTTTTTCGCCTGCTTTATTGACATTTTTACGTGTTTCAATGGAATCGAAACTACAATACATAACACAACAGTATGTTTATTCCATGAGGTATGTACGAGTGTTTTAATTTGTGGGTGTTCAAGCTGTTCCGGATTCGTGACGGTTCTTAGTTGTCTTTACCATGTTATTAGGCATCGTAAAGTTTGTGCATTTTTCTTCTTTTCCGTTTTTAATAAACTTCCTTTTGCTTAATATGCATGCAAGCAATTGAATGAATGACTGGCGGAATGACTAACTGACTAACTGACTGAGTGACTGAGTGACATTAACAGTTAAAGACTTTTTGTATTGTAAATTTTCTTCTTTGTTTTTTCCATGTTAATTATTGCAAACTAAAGCTATAATCTTTATGAAATCAAATTCAAATTCATACACATTTCCAAAATTTAAGATCAAAAAATCCTATTCCCTTTTTATAAAGCATTCAAAATTTGATTATGGTGAATTTATCTCTTGTTGTCAAGAGATAAGAGAAGAAAAGAATTAAAAATAAATAAGAAATTGCCAGGTACTTCAGAGATACTTAGGCACACAGATACGATAGAATGTACAGGCTTATACTTTTATAAAAAAAAAAAATCTTCAAAGTGAAACTCTTGTTAATATTGACCAATTAAAACTAAGCTCTTTAGAAGGTTCTTCTTTGCCATTTTGTATACTTAAAAGTAAATCTACCAGAATCCCATAATGACACAAGGGAACAACACACAATGAAACTGAATCAGTCGAAGACTCGACTCTTGCAAGCTGAACCTGAAGCTGAATCTCATGTGCTTCTTCTGTCCTCCTTATGCACACTGACATACATACATATATGGATCTGTGTATCTACGTAACTTTCTATCTGAACATATATGTGTATGTATGTTGGCCTTGAACAAACACAAAAAAAAAACACACCATTCTATTGTAACTTAGCCCAGTGAAGTCAAGCAAAAGTAAAAAAAAAAAAAAAGAAACCATAAAGGTATGTTAATGGTCCGTCGGCCGGTTGGTCGGTCAGTCTACGTACGCTTATAAATATCCATGACCGATGACGAAGTCGGGATGTCGTCACTTGACGATAACTTGAAGTGGATAAAATGGACAAATGCTAGCGTACAATGACAGCAATTATGGTAGAGGGATTTTTTCAGATGTAAAGTCTGTCTGTTTGTCGCTCTGTCCAACCGTCTGTTGACTGTCTTATCTAAATACAAGTAAAAAGACTAGAAGAGAAGGAAGAAAGCATAGTGGGCAGAGGGCAGAGGGCATTCATATTGTAACCTAAGAGTGTGTAAATTTATTGAAGATAATTTGACTTAGTGAAAGCCACCAAAGCTACAGCTAAATTTTCTAATACTATGCACTATTTCCATGGTGAAGGATAGAGTCAGTCAATCCAAATGAATGTGTGCCTTTGTAAGAAGCGAGGAGGAACTCCTATGAGTGGAATGTCAGTGAAGTAAAGTAAGGAAAATCTCTAAATGATGGGAAACCGGCATGTTGAAGTAAGTACGATAGTTTGACACGGCACGTGCCCAACATAATTTAATTATTTTCCTTATTTTTATTTTTCTGTTTTATTTTCTTTAATTCTTAATCACTGCCATAATGCTTCGAAGGGCCATCGTAATACGTAGCCCAGTACAAAGCCATGTCACATTTTATACTAGTAGACCCATAGAAGAGAATAAGATATCGTACTGCTTAGGGTATTCTTTTTTCGTATACCCAACCAATGACAACCACTTTTGCCTACATACCATTATTCTTCTGTTTATAACAAAGATTAACAATAATAGAATCTTTTATTTTTTATTGAGATTTCTATCTTTTTACTTTTCACACTAGTGTGCATAGCTATTATCACTTTGAACTATAGAATTGTGAATTAGAAAGTCTACAAAGTATCAAAATAATATCCGTTTATCCAATTTCGAAGAAAATTATGATTTTTTACTGAAATAATATATATGTTTCTATATAAAAATCGAGTGTATACACACCGAGACAGCTAGTATATATATGTATAGTAAGTTCTGATCCTGTTTAATTAGAGGTCACTAAGAACTTGGATAGATGAACAGATTTCGGTCGGTATGTTTGAAAGGTATACAATGTATGCTTTCATAATATTCATAGACATTCCAGAACTTATGCCCATACCCAATACAAGTATAATTTCTAGATGTTTTCTGTTAGTCTGAAATAACAACAACAAGGCAATATCGGTCAGACGAGAGATTAGCGATGTTAGAAGATTAGAAGATTAGAAGGAGACATCCAAACTTATAAGATTTTATTAAATATGTTTAAAAATTATAAAATAAGAGTCAAGAAATGTTATGTTGTATTGTAAAGACACAAAATTAATCAGGTGCGGAATTAGTATTATATTTTTTCTACTTTGAAGTTATAAAGAAAAATATGAGCAAAGTGTACATCAAAATTCTTCATGTTCGAATCAGAATTGTAAAATAATAAAATTCGATTGAATTTCCTCAGGTAGAGTGTATGGTACAAAGTGTATGGTATAAGCTTCTGTGATGTAGTATATTGATTGCTATATTAATATTCAAACTTCTATAATCCTCAAATGCTTTCATCATTATAATCATCATTATAATCATCATTATAATCATTTCGTTTAAATCGTTCGTCTTGCAAAGCAAATGCAAATTAAAAATCCATTTGCTATACTAGTTGGGGTTGTTCGTTCTTAGCGAGAGAGCATCTGTTGACTTATAATATTGTGTATTGTACATACACAGATACAATGGGAAATCAAATCTCACCCATTCTAGTAGTGCTCATATTTAAATAGAACATGAAAGCATGAAAAACAAGAAATTAGTTATGAATGAGTTAAAATTTTAATAATCACAACACAATAGCGAACAACAATGAACAATAGCACAAACAACACTTAAATAATTTGTATTTTCAAAATTTGTACATTTCCAAGTGTTAGAGGGATTACGTACGTAGTAACTACTAGTACAAAGAATTATAAAGGAATCATTAAATATTTCCATTTTCAATTGTACGCAAACAATACTCGTCATACTCATCACTACACACCATGGGAATATGACATAGAATAGTATTGTATTGTACAATAACATCAATTTCAAAGGGCTTAAATAAATAAAGTACAATAATTATTCAATAGAGAACACAGAATAAATTTCTAAATAGCCTCTCTCTATATATATTCTCTTTTCCTCTTATGTGTATGTGTAAACACATAGGCGTACCCAGATTTTATGACTAGAGGATAAAATCAGGAATTTCTTGTAAGCCGAGAGTCGCCTCCTATAATTTTCTGTAAATGGCACAACACTTAACAATTAGTACTTCTGTATTTCGAATGACTGTTGTTTTGATTCAATGATGGATAGTTAGTTGTGTTCTCTTGACCCCTTCCCCCCCGCCTAGGTATGCCCATGGGAAGCATATTAGTGATTATGACGCAATGCAATCTACAGCTACAACCATTCGATTTGTGGCCACTTAGGTATTATAATAATGAGCATAGCTAATCAGTGAAAATTGAATCAGAATCTCGCACTCGCTCTCGGACTCGGACTCAGACATTCAAATCTAAAGATTGATTTATGCACATGAGTTACGCATAAATACTCTTAAACCAACTTAACTCTACCACTTTGTACAATAGTAGTTCCACTGGTTGGATAAATCGAATTTGGTGGTTATTTTAACTAAAAAATAGGCAAACAGATGTTGTTTGATTATCATAATCATCATTGTTGCTATAATTATTTCTTTTTTATGGAATAATTTATATCGTCATTATTGTTTGTTTGTTTGTTTCTCTAAACATAAGTTATTAATTGTGAAATTTAAAATTGAATTTTTCATATTTTAATTTATCATAACACAAGTATGTATGTGTTTTTATTTTTTTTTTCTTTGCTGATTAAATAGATAAATTATGAATCATTTTTAATACGATTAATTAAGTAGATTTGTTTTCAATCAAATTTCATCCTCCTGATAAGGAGGATAAGTATTTACTTATAACATATGAATATGAACATGGAAACAGGACCAGGGAGATAATTTAAAAGTCATCCTTATCTTTACATATTACTAGCGTTGCCCAACGCGCGTTGCTACGCCCCCCAGGTCTGGTAAGTTTTCAATATGAAAGCGTGTCAATCAAAACATTTATTCCATTAGAAATAATATAAGTAATTCATCGAATTAATAGTGTAGAAGGTGATCTTTGCAGCGCCATCTAGTAGAATGGATGGTGTTAGGAAATTTTCTGGATTGCAATAACTTGCATCTTGCAAACTGTGCAACGGGATAGAAGGGCAATCTCTGCACTGCGATCCCTGCCCGTCGTTTCGTTTTCCACTCTAGCGTTATTCATCACTATAGCGCAGCGTGTCGCAATGTGCGTCCGTTGTTCTTTACTTTTTCGGTTAGAAAGACTCTCACTCATGCAAAAGCCTCAGCACTCTACCTTGCATTCCTTTTTGCTTGGCTTTGTATTCATTAGAAGTTCTCGCAACAACCACATTGGGCCACACTCGGTTAAGGCGACTCTCTTGCAGTCTGGCCTCGCTATCTGCTTGTACAATCTACTCATCATATTCCAACGGTAATCTTCTTGTCTGCTTTGTTTTATTATTTTTAATATAAAAGGCTTTACTTAACTTAGTCTACACTTTCATCACCTACAATTCTCCGATATATGCATATAGATAGATAAAACAAAGACAGACTGTCTGTCTGTTTGAGTTATTCATAAAGGATTTCCTGAAATTTGCTAAAATATTGACGATAATTATTGAAGATGTCTGGGAAAATTATGCCGAATTGGAGATATCTACAAGTTTTTTTTTTTATTTGGCGCAAAAAAAAACAAAGTTTTAAAGTTTTTCCAAAGCCAAACATTTCATGCTGTATCAGAAATTTGCCAGTCCTGTTTCGATTCAACTAACAACAGTTTTAATTCAATTAATTAATCTATTTATGATTATAAGTACCTGGACACATCACATAGTGTGCTATGTTAGTCATGATTTGAAAAGCAGATTGACTCACCAGGAATCCATTCATCTTTTGCACTTCTCATTATTCAAAAACTATTAGATGTACACACTTTTTTTCTATTTTCCATAGTGAATAAATTTTGTTTATCATCATAAACATTTAAGCTTGCAAATTATTACTTATATATTTATTCAAAACCATTCTTTGAAAGAGTTATAATTAAGGAACTGCTATGAAACTTGACATCCATTCAGATCTCAACTCTTTTGAGTCTTTTGCCTATTTGCACAAATTTTTACAATATTTTTTTTGGAGGAGTTAATTTTTCACTTAATTAGAATAAAATCAGTTCCAAAGGAAAAGTATTTTTACTAGGATATTTTATATGAACTCATTCCTTTGGAAGAAGAAGTCGGACAATTTTTTGAATACTGATGTACTTATATGAAATTGTTCAAAATAATGTCATTATAAATGGAATTAATATTGTATTGTATACCTTTAAAGTCTCTTAGACCTTTTTAAAATTTCCAAGTCTTCTAATTAACATTTGTTTTCTGTTTTCTATTGCTATTCTTCATACTTACTACGTAGTACTGTAAGACTTTAAAGCAAAGACAATAAATATTACTACTTATGACTTAAAATGCTACTGTTGTTTATTTGTTGTGTTGTCTTGTGTCTACCTTTATCACTTAGTTTGTTGTTGTTAATCTCACCTAACCTTTTACTTGAACTTTTTTTGTAATATGAGAGTAAAAGTAAGAGAAACAGAGGGGGAAAAAGAAGAACACTGTTAAAACTGATAAATGGAGAAACTGAGAAAAAAAAAGGAGACTTTTACCTTTGTCAATAATAGTCAGAACAAAACGTATAAAGACCAGAAACATACACAAATATCGTGTTGACATCATTTTGCGTGAGAAAGGGCTAGAAGCAGCCGGAAGAGGAGGATGAGAATGAGAACGAAACATGGTGGAGAAGAAGAAAGAGGCAACTAGGGAATATGTAGTTCCTAAGGTCTCTTTGTCGCCCATTTGGCTAGGCATGCGTGCCTTCCTGCCAGACTAACTGTTTTGCGTATGTTTGGACACTTATTTCAATTTTGTAAATTTGTGAGTTTGTTGTTTGTGTTTTGTGTTACACATTTTTGGCCACAATGGTAATGGTTCATGACGTTTTGTGTTTAAGATCCTTCCTACAATAAAGTATTATAAATATATGTACATATAGTGAAGTCAAACATACTCATTCGTATTTACATAACATAGATACAATACATTTCGTGGTATGGTAATCGTTTTACACTTTGTTATTCCTTGGCACTAACAAACTGAATGACGACGACTAATAACACAAGAATAGAATAAAAACATATAATACAATAGGCCAATAACAGGCAAGGAATCTCTCCTTGTACAAGTGTGGACGGAGGATGAGAGAGTATAGAAGCTATAAAAAAGGCGTTCATAAGCATTTTTGGAGAATAACAACATCATATGGAGTACAATATACTAGAGATACCATATAATATATGGGAATATCAAAAGCCTGTCGCTTTTTATGTTGAGTTAGGTTGAGTGTTACAGAGAGACAGACAGTGGAATATTGTCAAGTCTGACTGACTGTCTGTCTGTCCTATTTGAGTGTCTTTATTGTGAATATCGTGATTCTATAGGGAATCCAATAAATGTCCTAGAACCATATTTGTTTAATATCGTTTGGCCTTGTTATTGGATATTGTTCAATACAAAACAATACAATAATGTTTATATACTTACTTACTTACTTATTTTTCACACACAGATGCTTGCTCATATATACATATATGTGCAACCATTGGAAACGAATGTTGTGAGTCTCTTGCATGTATCATCGATAGGAAAGAAAAAATTGGTTAATTTATATTATCAATTTATCAATTTATGCGTTCAAAAGTGTTTTTTTATGGCTTCAGGGCAGTTGCTGCTTAACCTGTAGCAACACCAGCCATCAGCCAGCAACAGTCTCAGAACAAGTAACTTGGTCTGGCATAACGTGGAATGGCTTGACATGGCCTGGCATTGTGATGTTCTCTTACAATATTTTGTCCTTTACCATACGTTACCATTATTATCGCTTGACCAATATACTAACGTTCTTTTGGCTACGCACCACCACTCAACCCAATTCATACCGAACTCAATGCATCCCATCCCGACCCGAATCCAACCCTCTAGTGGCAATTTATGTATAAATTTGTAACAGTTTTGACTCCAGTTTTCTTTTCTCTACTCATATTTTATTTTTTCTTTTCAATTTTTTATGTTTTTATTTGCCTTTTTCGGATAATTTGTTATTGTTGTTGGATGTTGGATGTGTGTATCTGGATGATGAAGGATGTGCGGTAGTGATGATGGTGATGGAATGAGGAACGATGTGAAGTGGTGTGCCAAGAGGCTTATAGCATAAAATTTCAGGATTTCCCCAAAGTGACGCTGCTTTATGCATTCGTGGTCGAGTTTATTTTCGCGCCTTGTTATTTGTTATTTATTTATCTTGTTTTATTATAGCTCCTCTTTCATTATTTATTCCATATTATTATTATTATTTATATTATTTGTTCAGCTTAACAACAATTTGTTGTTGTTCTGGTACAAAAGTCGTCACATCCTAAATTTTATATGATTTATTGCATACTTTTGAGTAAATTAAGTACAATAGTTTGTAGTACTTACATATGAGCTCTTATTTTTTAAAGTGGTATATATTCATATTGTCCATATTTTCATGTTTCGAGTTATTGAAGGGTTTGCATTTGATTTAATTTAAAAATATTGGCAAACCTTAATCAATTCAAGTGAACACTACAGACATTTTAAAATTTATTATGTAATAAAAGTTTTTAAAATTATTTACAAACAAAAGAAAAAAACGATATTTTTTAGCTCCAAATGGACCACATACAAAAATAACTAATCAATACAAGTAGTCATTAAATACATACGTATGGACAAAATATTATGTATGAAAATTGATTTCATGGAAATGTTGGCAGCGGCAGGTTCGGCAGTAGGCCATCTTGAAACATCAGTTTTCAAGAACTTTGTCCACTGTTTCCTAGACAATTTGGGCAATTTCGGAGCAGATGTTCTGTTTCAAGTGATCAATTGTTTGGGGATTGTCGGCATAAACTTCATCTTTCAATGTGCCTCCAAAGTCCAGTGGCATCAATTGCAGTTGGATCTTGTGCACAGAAAGGTTTCCATTCAAAATAAGTTGTTCCAAAAAGAAGTGATTAATATTCGTTCAACGGAAGGTTAAAACTAAACTACTGTCAACAATTTATGGTGCGAAAGTTAACAGCGTCATTATCATCAGGTAGCTCAAAATCGGACCCTTTATAACTCAAAATTTAAGTCCATATTTTTATAGGCATTAGCTTGACTGAAATAGATTTTTCAATGTAAAAACTTATAATTAAAATGAAGACATTTAAATATACGTAAGACCAAGATTATTAAGAATTAATTTCATTTATATAAAAAAAGACAATGTGATTAAAATATAAACTACTTCGTCAAGTTAACGAAAAGAAATAAAAATTATGTTTTAAACTTATTCATGGGCTTATTACGGTTTCTAAACAAAATAAAAAAAAAATTCCGAAAACATTATATACCCAAAATTACTTTCTGAAAAAGTTTTACCCAATTGAATGTTTTATTATTTACATGAAAAGAAGATGTCCATTTCTTACTAAGATTCATATTAATTCATTTTTAAGGAAGAAGATGGATTCAATTCTTTCAATGGATCAGAGTCCAAGGATTTCCTCTCTTAAATACGATACAAATTTCACAAAATTACAAGTAAAGAATAAAATTGCTTTAATTTTAAAGAAATATTTATTTAGAAGTATTTAAATTACATTTAGTATGATGTTTAATGCATACAATTATTTATTTTTATGTATACATGCTAAATTCACAATAGAATTGCACTTTTCAATTTGTTAACCTTTCTTTCGAAAAACATCCATCAATCAATCAACTCCTGGTAAAGGATTTTCTTAAAACTTCATTGTATGAAAAATGTACTTGCATATATTATTTATACACTTGTATTAGGCTGCAGGAAACAAGCTGTAGGGATAAGGGGGAGCCGGAAACAATGCAGAATCTATATTACACTGTCCAGCTTTTTTAAATGCAGGGAGAAGTATCGACAGCCTATGCCAGTCAGGTATTAAGAACGAAATGGGTTAGACACTCCGAATAGTTGCAACGTAACGAGTCCAATAAGTGGTCTGTGATGCAGCTACTAAGCTTACCAACCTGTTCGTCACCCACTCAATGCATTTCGGCCCTATAGTTTTTGATGATTGTACTGTTAACGCAGTGAATAGTATTATAAGTTTTTCTTGAAGTTTGTAACAGACAGAAGGAGGAGACCCCATTAAATATATACGTGTGTATAGATGAGGTGATTAAGTGGTCCCACTGTTCATCTGTATGTATAGAAACTAGTCCCTCAGTTTTTGAGCTAGAGAGCTAAAAGTTTTCTTTTTATCATATGTTGCACATTTGTCGGAATTAGCCGAATCGGACATATAGGGGGGTACCTCCCAAATAAACCCAAATTAAAATTCATGTTTCTATTCGATGTTCATTATGTTATTGAACTGAAATTTGGATACTATAAGTGTCTGAATCCTAGACCCTAAGACTACTGGTTCGTATTGCGGTCATAATATTAAAACGCCTCTACTGTAAATATGAGTCAAATCAATACTGTAATATTTCTGTGTAGAGGAGCGTAGGAAAAAACATTTACTAGACGATGCGTGAAGAGTATTACATCCTCGGCAGAGTCGAAGTAACCATTCTCTGTGGTTTCTATTTTATTTAACTTGTTAGAATTATAAAATTTTCAATAAAAGTTTTATATTCTACAAGAGATCTAACATGAAGACTGAGACTGACCCTTTTATTTATTATTCAATCCGATTATGAAATGAAATTTAAGATATATTTAGTTTCGATACAACCATGTCCATTTTGTTGTCTTCTAGAATGTATATAGTTGGTACAGAAATATTTTAAGGATCTTGTCTATTTAAATAATGAATCTCTTTGTCATCACTACCAGCACTACTACCACACACAGATTAGGATAAATAAGAATATTCAAAGACAGAAAGATTTCACATTTTCATTTCTATTTGAGTAAAAAAAAAAAAAAAATAAAGAAATAAAAACAGGGTAAAATCGTACATGGATTTATGAGCGTTTGTCACATTTTGTAGTGTTTTAAAAAAGAAATAAAAAAAAAAAACATGAAATACTTGAAAACAAAAAAACAATGTGAAGATATTCAGAGCAGCCGTTGGCATTGAAAAGATTTTCTCGGCTTCCCTTGGCTGGTCTGGGCTTGGTTCAGCATAGTTCAGTTTAGGTTAGGTTGACTTGATGAGTTGAAGAAACCTAAATCTAATACATAATTTTGTTGTGTGGTAATTTGATATTTTCTACTTCTACTACTATTTTAGCCCCAAGAGTTTAAGAGTTTCTTTAGTAGTAACTGAGTGGATAAGCAAATGAAGAGGGAGTGTATTTTTTGTTGTTTATGGCATATTAAATTTTATCCGATTTTTGTAACATGAGACCTTTGTAGTGTTTCTTTTTTTTTTTTTTTTGTTTTTACTATGAATAGATATTGTTAATAAAAACTTTAAGTTTTAGAACCTTTACAAAGTTTAGTTGTATATTTAAAAAGAACTATAAGTATAATTTCGGATAGTAGGATTAATATATTTGATTCAAAGACAATGAGGTTGCCTGGTTGGTGAATACGAAAGAAGCTAGCCTCAAGTGAACAGTATAATATTGTACCTACTTTTCATATCTATGTGGTTCCGCTGTCCGTCCCTGCTTTCTGTAAAAGAAAGTGTAAAAGTTAAATATTTTTCATTTTTATAGATAGTATACTTCCCTTGGGAATTATTCTTTCTTCTCCCTTCTTGAAAAGGAACAATAAATTATTTTCTCTACTTCGCTCCACTCTACTCTAAAAAATATTTTTTTAATCATGAGCCCAGTCGCCATCTCTACTATGCCTAGAAGATTTTAGTCATTTCCTCCCTTTATACAAGTATATATTTTTAATTAATTGAAATGATATTTCTTTCAATTTCAATGTAGTGCAAAGGAAATAAAAAAATTAAATCCCCACACCAATTTAATAGATATTTTATTTACGTGGATTTGAAAGTTTAGGACTTTGTTTGCTCTCTGTACATTATCACATTACATCACTTTTTTGAATATTATACGTATAAAAATAAAATCAAGAAAGATTGTTTAAATTGACCATTATTTGGGCATATTGTTTCCAACAAACCCAATTTTCTATAAAGGGTTAAACCAGACACGAATATATAAATAACATGAAAAAATATTATGTACAATATATCATGACAGTGATGAGTTGGAAAAAATTGTAAAGTGCTTGACATGCGAACGTTCGAAATTGACAACAATTTTTATTTTAATTATTATAAACAAAGACGATAGATTAAATACTACATGAAAAAATTTAATGCTGCTCACACACAAAATTTGTAAATTTTTGGGAGATTATCATTTTGTCATAATGTTTGTAACACACACAAAGAAAACATCAAAGATCCCATGAATTATATTAAATAAATTCGATTGCTAGATGAGCTTATGCTCTTAGTATTTTAGATATCACCCTTAAATATTAGCACAGAAGCTTAGCAATTCAAGGTATGAAAAAGTGAGTAGTCCCGACATACCTCTTTATTGTCAAATCAAATATCTGATTCTATACTTACCATATAAACTTTTCGAAGGGAACAAATTAGGCCTAGTCTATCCATTTTCCTCTGTAGCAACTAGTTTCTTAACTTTTAAGCTACTGACCTGAACAAATGATATTCATACATACCAATTACATTATGCAGAGTTTCCTAATTACTGAAAGAGGTAATCAAATTGCATACTTGCACCTTAATTTATTTAGAACTATCAAAATTTGTTGTCGTCGAAAGTTATCAGATGATATTTGATATGACAATAGTTCTAGTTCTTTATTCTATTATTGGAACAATCAGACAAAAATGAATGTATTATAAAATGGTAAAAAAAAAATAAATTAATTTTATTTAAGTAACTTTTATATTTCTTCAGATATTCATATTCACTCAGCAAAACAAAAATTTAACCGATTTTCATTTTCCCAGTTGCCGGGGCGATTTATTGTGAAAGGTTTTTTTTATTTATTTATTTATTATGACTGCTAACATTAAGTAAACTTAGAGTTAAGAGGAAAGATATAGAGCACTGGCTGCTAGGGCCTTTGGCTACTTACAATATTTAGGATATTTTAGGTGTAATGTGTAAGAAATAGTGGTATGGGAGTTCTTATTTTCTATATGAACAAAGTGTTTTAATAGTATGTTTATGTATAAGTATGACTAATATTTTGGGTCTTAGTAATTGTGAAAGGTATGTGAGGTTCGGTGAACTGAAATTAATATTTTGCCTTGTAGTATATTCATTCATATTTCATCTCGTTTCAAATTTTTGTATTATATTTACTTTTATAACATTTTACTTATATGACACTTTTGTGTACTTAACATTTACATTTTTGTTGTTGTTAGTATTTTTGTATTTTTGTATTTTGTTGTTTTTATAGTAACAAGAAAATATTGCATAATAACAAAATTGAATCAATAATAAAAACGATGAAAATGAAAATGAAAATGAAAATACTTTACATGACAATAAAAACCATTTGTCGTACAAATGATGTACATGATTTGGTTGAAACCAAACGAAAGAATCCAACAGATGATGTAGAAGGGAAGGAGAAGATAAAAAAAATGGAAAATGGAAGACCACGACAAGAAATTCATGTATTGTAGATTGAGCGTGATAAATAATTTTTATGTTTCATTTTTATATTCATGTGTGATATGTATTTATGTTGACAGATAGTGTTACAATATTTCCTTGTATTATTTTGTAGGAACTTTAATGAAAACATTTGCAAGTCTTTAAGCTTCAGCAAAGCGTTTCAGTTCACTTCTAATCTTCTCTCTGCAATATGAATTTAGAATATTTGCTTGTGATGTTTTATCACCGTTACGTAAACCTACAAGGCATTGTGGTCTTCTAGCACCTGTCCATTTTTTCCGTTTCCATTCCCGTTCAATTGTGATGATCTCATTTACTTAGTCGATGTATTCTGTGCACTGAATGCAGTCAAGGTTAAAGGTTAAAATATCACGTGACTTATTCAAATTAAGAATTTTTTGTTTATTCTTATTTCCTTTTCCTTATTTTCTCATTTCAAATTCATTCGTCCTCCGATAATATTGTTGGAGCCATAGTCACCACCACCACATTAGTAAGACTAAGAAAAAACACATAGGTATTTTGTACAATTTCCACAACTGTAAAAATTATTATTAAAAAAAAAAAATTACAAATGTAGACTTAATTCATAATTTATTAAAACTTATTATATTTTAATTCATCTTATTAAAACGAAACTGAATATAACATTTTTTATAGCTTTTAAAACAGACAAGCAGTGGACAAGACTGCAAATTTCAGCAAAAGGCATCAGAAATAGAATAGTTTTAATATCATTGCCATTACATTAACCAACCCCAACTGTCAGGTGAAAACTAGGAAATAATTCCCGCTTATTATAAAACTCTTTGCTCTAATGTTATGCAAATGTATCTATCACTTTGAGGAACCTCAATGCATTCAATAACTACTAGCATTGTATATATCTATACCTATCGAAAATAAAATTCCTCGGCAATAAATACTATAGAAACGAAGATGAAAAATTACTGAATATAATATTATTATTGGAAACAGTTTGGTTTTGATATCGTTGAAATACCGAATTCCGGAAACTATTTTATATACTGACATTTTTAATTCAGTTATTTTGTTTCCAAAAAATAATGATTGTTCATTTATAAATTTAGAAGTCTTTGATAAAATTGTCAGCGATGATGCACGTGAACATAATAAATTTTCTATTGAGTTTTTGAATACTGTATCAGTTAATACTATCCCTTCCCATACATTGGTTGCATAAGAAACTGTATTGTAGTATTGATACGAAATTTAAATATAGGACAAGCATTAGTTAACGGAATTCTCATTGCGAAGAGTAAATATGTTTAGCGCATAATATCAGAATTTTAATTCCCCGTGTTCATTTGACTTATGCGGGAAGTCTTTTACCCTTCAAATTTCAAAGAACTAAATATCCAATCATTCCTGATTTTACGATGACTAAATCCCAAGTCCAAACGTTTCAAAAAGTTGTAATTTTCTTGAGACAGTCTATGTTAAGTCATGGACAATTGTATCTTGCCGCGCCAGTATAGTTCGATCATTGCATGGATAGCAATTTTATATTTCTAAGACATCAGATCAAGGCCATTTATCACATAATAATAGAGTTTTCACAAAGAACATGTTAACAGAGAAGTTAACAAATGTTTTTTCTAGAATGCGGTCGATTGTGTCGGCCATTCTGGGTCCCCTAGTGTTTATTATTTTAAATGAATAGAATTGAAGCAAGAAATAGTTTTATACATATGAATATTGTTTTGCCAAGGAACTTTTCCTCAAAGTTTTAGCTCGATATATGCTAATAATGTACTCGTATTGTAAAAGAATTGAAACTAATAATGTTTCCGTGATATTAGAAATCACCAGTCATAGTCCTTTTCTATGATATTCTGACAATTTTCATTAAAAATGAAAAAACTAATCAATTTTCAAGAAATAATTTTATGGTAACACATGAATAGGACGACTGTGAACCGTAGAAGTACTCACTAATCTATATTAAAGAGACAATGAACGGGAAGCAACTTACAATCATTAACAAATAGGCAAGGGAAATAAGATTGCGAATGAATTACTAGGAATGTGCTGCACAGATGGAATAGAAAAATTGACATTATCATTACATTTAACACTCGAAATGATAAATAATAATAAACCTTTATTGGCCAACAAATTATATTTAATGAAACTGAAGATGGTTCAAATTTAGAAAAACTTTAATTTTCAAATTTCCATGGATACAAACAAATTGATTGGGCGTTACCACCGATGGTGAATAATTTTTTTATGTAACTGTCTTTTATTTCAATTATTTCATCTTTTAGAATTTTATCTGGTTTTCTTCATTAACATTTTAGCAACTACATTCACATTTACAACTCGAACATTTGCAAACGAGTATCTGTATATGGTATTCTATGTATATTCTGTATCTAACTCGCTTTTGGGTACTAATATTATATTGGCTTACAACTCAACAAGAATAAGATAAAAATCATTAAGTGCTAATGTAGTGATTGTTACTTTGTTTATTTATTTGTTTGTTTGTTTGTTTGTTTGTTATTCAGTCTTTCCATCCATCCGTCCGTCCGTCCGTCCGTCCGTCTGTCTGTCTGTCTGTCTGTTTTCACTTAATGACCGACAGATTACATTGTCGCTTTCTATTGTATCTATACCTATGAATATACTACTTTCATATAGTATGTAATACAATTGTATACAAAAAATCATTATCTATACATACTTGTATATCTGTATCTGTATCTCAATTCCAGTTTCAGTTGTTCTCTTTATTTTATACTCCTACTCAATTAACATTTCTATGTAGAATAAAGAAAATAAAGAAACCAAAGTTCTAAGTGTGTATGTAAGAATGTATGTGTAGTACTTTCATAGTACAGTAGAATCTTGATAATCGAGTGTCTCACTAATTCTGACAAAATCAAAATTCAGACAACCAATTGCTTTTCTATTTTATTATAGACTTTGTAGTCCTGTAACCATCTTCTTTCAGATACTAGTATGTGTATAGATATACGAGTATTCCTTAAGAATTCTGAGCCTTCCGTGTTAAACTATTTTCATGGGCTAATCTTAAAGGGGATTTCCGTTTTCTATTTAAATACACTATCATATTATATCACTAAAAAAGGAAATATCGATAACAACAAACATGTAAACATGAAGTCGGTCAGACGCTTATAGTGTCCAAAATTTCACAAAAAAAAAAAAAAAACACCAAAATAGTTTTACTAATAAAATTATGAATTTGAATTTGAAATTGAGCTTGTATGGGAGAAAAAAATGAACTGTGAGTTTCTTTTGGTAATTAGGATATATTGATAATTCGAACACTATTTGATTTTTATTTTGATATGGATTAACGAGATTATGCTGTACTTCACTTTGGATTATATGTATGAAATGAAAAGAATAACAAAAATGTATTTGTTAAAATATGAAAACACACAATATTATAATAGGAAAGATATTCATACTCATATTTATTCGATATCAGTCGTCGTCTTCAACATCATTATTTTCATAATCATCTTCACCATCATTATCGTCTCATTGCCCTTGTAGTGTTTTTTTTTTTTTTTTTTTTTTTTTTGATTTCGTTTTTGGCTTGATGATTACTTGGGGTTACTGTGTGACTGCTAATCAAGTGCAAAATTCAAGAAACTTTGAAGCAATCGTTATCGTTCGGTATCCTGAATTAAAGTCACAAAGCATCCAGTCTCTGAAGCAGTCAAGCAAACCAAACCAAACCAAACGAAACCAAACCAAACGCAGTCAAATTCATTTCGATCGACCCATCATCAACCCAATGAAATGAAAGTTAAGTCCAGAAGGAGTTTAAGTCAAAGAGATGCCACCACTATGTGGCTTTTCTAAAAATGATATTCTAACTGGATTGAAGATGGCTGGAGTATGAGATGTCAGACAATATGGTAGGGTATAGTTGAATATCTTAGGGTGCAGCAGGATAGGAGGTAGGGTAGAGTAAGGAAGGGTAGAAAAGAGTGCGTATGGTGAAAGTTTGAAAACGGTAAAACCGGATGTGCTGCGGGTTACCAATGAACCAACCAAACTCATTTTGTTTCGTTTCCTTTTCTTCAGTTCTTTCATTTCTTTACAAATTTTGTGTTGCGTTGATATTGAAACAATTTTCTTGGAAAATTGTCTTTCTACTTTTGCCGTGTAAGGTTTTTCTATTTTTTATTTAACCATACTCGTTTTTTTTTTAACATACATTTTGCCACTTTTCTTTGGCTTTTATATTTGTAGATATTGTTGTTTGTTCTTTTTGTGTTGTTTGGTAATTTTGGTAAGGCATGTGGCACTCGGAACTAGGCACACGTTCCTTCATCTTATATTGGCCATGATACTTATAATGATAATGATGACAATGGTGATTATCACACTGCTGATGATGACACTGCTGATGATGATGCTACTCATGTTGATGTTGATGTTGATGTTGATGTTGTTGTTGATGTTGATGGTAGTGGTATTGATGATGAGTAAATCGACTCTTGTTTAGATTTTCAATATACTACTAGTCAACTATAATATACATAAGTATAGTACAATGCTACTGAGTTAGAATTCGTGGGTGTTGGTTGGGGATTGTGGGTGAGGTGAGTAAATGCCTGAACGCATTTGAAATGAGTTTTCCTTTTTTATATTTTTTTGCTTTATTTCTTTTTTTTTTTTTTTGTTTTTTTTGTTTTTTGTTGTTTGTTGTTTGTTTGTTATTCTATTTTATATAGTAAACCCATGAAATTTTCTTTCACTTTTCTTTTTTCTCTTCTCTGTGTATTTGTCAACTTTGGTGAAAAGTGTGTGTGCTCATTAAAAAAGTTTCCCAAGGTTGCTTTGCATTGTGTTAATGGTAGCGCATGTCAGAGAAAGTAAAGGAGCAAAGGAGTGAAAGTAAATTTGTTGGTTAAGAGTAGCTCTACTCGGCTCAGCTCGACTCGGCTTGGCTTAGCTTAGCTTGGCTTGGCTTGGCTTTGACTTTGGGCTTGATGTTTGTCGATGTATGATGTACGTGAAAGATATCTGCACAAAAAATAGAAGGAAAAACTGAAGCAAAGAAAAGCAAACAAGCTTAACCCGTTAAAAGTTTTGCTTCTGCGATGGAGCTTATCACAAACAACTTTGTATTGTACAATATCTAAATACATATGCAACCACACATACTACAAAATGCTGATGCCAGATTTGCTCATATTAAACATTTTATTTTGTTTTCGTTTTTCTTTTATTTCATTTCTCTTCTATATTATTATTATTTTTTTTTTTCTTTCTTTTGTATTCCTGTTCTTGTTGTTGTGGTTATTGCCTTTATTGCTTATTTTCATTTTCTACGGTTCTGATTTTGGTCTCGGATGTTGATTCGGATTTGGATTTTTTCATTTTTCTTTATGCTTTCTTTACTCTAAACTCTTTCAGCTTTAGTCATGCTTTGCTTTACGCTTTTCTTTGTTTTCCTTTTGATTTCCCTTTGATTTCCTTTTCTTTTCTTTATGTTATGATTACAATCAAGAATGTGTAGCATACATACGTGCCGGCATCCAAATTCTTGTTTTTGGATTCATTGAAAAAAGTTGAAACAGAGTAGTATTTTTTCCAATACAGTAAGGCAAA